>CAXDIG010000377.1:0-76055 GCA_963989225.1 Dromius quadrimaculatus
TGAAAACGCGAGATATGATGTTTTTGTTGATGGATGCATACATATTATGAGTTCCTGAATAGGAATATGGACTTTTTGATTGTGAAAATCTGCCCGGAAAAGCGTGATTTCGACTTATTCCAAAGTTTGTAAAACTGCGAATAGCACTCTAAAAACACGAAATATGATGTATTTGGTGCTAGATTCTGCCATATAACGCATTTCTGAAGCAAAATCTTGCTTCTGAGCAGATTTACAGAATCAAAAATATCTCAACGAAACTCGGAAAAAACGCTGATAACTCGCTGGAAACGCAAAATTTTGTGCATTTGAGGACAGATTCATGCGTATTATGTTGTATTGGATAGATTTATGTAATTTGCGATACTTTGAAACTGCTGAGAATGTGGTGATTTTGACTTATTTCAAACTTCATATAACTGCAGATAGCGCTCTGAAAACACGAGATATGATGTTTTTGTTGATGGATTCATACATATTATGAGCTCCTGAATAGGAATATGAACTTTTTGATTGTGAAAATCTGCCTGGAAAAGCGTGATTTCGACTTATTCCAAAGTTTGTAAAACTGCGAATAGCACTCTAAAAACATGAAATATGATGTATTTGGTGCTGGATTCTGACATATAACGCATTTCTGAAGCAAAATCTTGCTTCTGAGCGGATTTACAGAATCAAAAATTTCTCAACGAAACTCAGAAAAAACGCTGATAACTCGCTGGAAACGCAAAATTTTGTGCATTTGAGGACAGATTCATGCGTATTATGTTGTATTGGATAGATTTATGTGATTTGCGATACTTTGAAACTGCTGAGAATGTGGTAATTTTGACTTATTTCAAACTTCATATAACTGCAGATAGCGCTCTGAAAACACGAGATATAATGTTTTTGTTGATGGATTCATACATATTATGAGTTCCTGAATAGGAATATGAACATTTTGATTGTGAAAATCTACCCGAAAAAGCGTGATTTCGACTTATTCCAAAGTTTGTAAAACTGCGAATAGCACTCTAAAAGCACGAAATATGATGTATTTGGTGCTGAATTCTGCCATATAACGCATTTCTGAAGCAAAATCTTGCTTCTGAGCAGATTTACAGAATCAAAAATTTCTCAACGAAACTCAGAAAAAACGCTGATAACTCGCTGGAAACGCAAAATTTTGTGCGTTTGAGGACAGATTCATGCGTATTATGTTGTATTGGATAGATTTATGTGATTTGCGATACTTTGAAACTGCTGAGAATGTGGTAATTTTGACTTATTTCAAACTTCATATAACTGCAGATAGCGCTCTGAAAACGCGAGATATGATGTTTTTGTTGATGGATTCATACATATTATGAGTTCCTGAATAGGAATATGAACTTTTTGATTGTGAAAATCTGCCTGGAAAAGCGTGATTTCGACTTATTCCAAAGTTTGTAAAACTGCGAATAGCACTCTAAAAACACGAAATATGATGTATTTGGTGCTAGATTCTGCCATATAACGCATTTCTGAAGCAAAATCTTGCTTCTGAGCAGATTTACAGAATCAAAAATTTCTCAACGAAACTCAGAAAAAACGCTGGTAACTCGCTGGAAACGCAAAATTTTGTGCATTTGAGGACAGATTCATGCGTATTATGTTGTATTGGATAGATTTATGTGATTTGCGATACTTTGAAACTGCTGAGAATGTGGTAATTTTGACTTATTTCAAACTTCATATAACTGCAGATAGCGCTCTGAAAACACGAGATATAATGTTTTTGTTGATGGATTCATACATATTATGAGTTCCTGAATAGGAATATGATTTTTTTGATTGTGAAAATCTGCCCGGAAAAGCGTGATTTCGACTTATTCCAAAGTTTGTAAAACTGCGAGTAGCACTCTAAAAACACGAAATATGATGTATTTGGTGCTAGATTCTGCCATATAACGCATTTCTGAAGCAAAATCTTGCTTCTGAGCAGATTTACAGAATCAAAAATTTCTCAACGAAACTCAGAAAAAACGCTGATAACTCGCTGGAAACGCAAAATTCTGTGCATTTGAGGACAGATTCATGCGTATTATGTTGTATTGGATAGATTTATGTGATTTGCGATACTTTGAAAGTGCTGAGAATGTGGTAATTTTGACTTATTTCAAACTTCATATAACTGCAGATAGCGCTCTGAAAACACGAGATATGATGTTTTTGTTGATGGATTCATACATATTATGAGTTCCTGAATAGGAATATGAACTTTTTGATTGTGAAAATCTGCCCGGAAAGCGTGATTACGACTTATTTCAAAGTTTGTAAAACTGCGAATAGCACTGTAAAAAACACGAAATATGATGTATTTGGTGCTGAATTCTGCCATATAACGCATTTCTGAAGCAAAATCTTGCTTCTGAGCAGATTTACAGAATCAAAAATTTCTCAACGAAACTCAGAAAAAACGCTGATAACTCGCTGGAAACGCAAAATTTTGTGCATTTGAGGACAGATTCATGCGTATTATGTTGTATTGGATAGATTTATGTGATTTGCGATACTTTGAGACTGCTGAGAATGTGGTAATTTTGACTTATTTCAAACTTCATATAACTGCAGATAGCGCTCTGAAAACACGAGATATGATGTTTTTGTTGATGGATTCATACATATTATGAGTTCCTGAATAGGAATATGAACTTTTTGATTGTGAAAATCTGCCTGGAAAAGCGTGATTTCGACTTATTCCAAAGTTTGTAAAACTGCGAATAGCACTCTAAAAACATGAAATATGATGTATTTGGTGCTAGATTCTGCCATATAACGCATTTCTGAAGCAAAATCTTGCTTCTGAGCAGATTTACAGAATCAAAAATTTCTCAACGAAACTCAGAAAAAACGCTGATAACTCGCTGGAAACGCAAAATTTTGTGCATTTGAGGACAGATTCATGCGTATTATGTTGTATTGGATAGATTTATGTGATTTGCGATACTTTGAAACTGCTGAGAATGTGGTAATTTTGACTTATTTCAAACTTCATATAACTGCAGATAGCGCTCTGAAAACACGAGATATATTGTTTTTGTTGATGGATTCATACATATTATGAGTTCCTGAATAGGAATATGAACTTTTTGATTGTGAAAATCTGCCTGGAAAAGCGTGATTTCGACTTATTCCAAAGTTAGTAAAACTGCGAATAGCACTCTAAAAACACGAAATATGATGTATTTGGTGCTAGATTCTGCCATATAACGCATTTCTGAAGCAAAATCTTGCTTCTGAGCACATATACAGAATCAAAAATTTCTCAACGAAACTCAGAAAAATCGCTGATAACTCGCTGGAAACGCAAAATTTTGTGCGTTTGAGGACAGATTCATGCGTATTATGTTGTATTGGATAGATTTATGTGATTTGCGATACTTTGAAACTGCTGGGAATGTGGTAATTTTGACTTATTTCAAACTTCATATAACTGCAGATAGCGCTCTGAAAACACGAGATATGATGTTTTTGTTGATGGATTCATACATATTATGAGTTCCTGGATAGGAATATGAACTTTTTGATTGTGAAAATCTGCCTGGAAAAGCGTGATTTCGACTTATTCCAAAGTTTGTTAAACTGCGAATAGCACTCTAAAAACACGAAATATGATGTATTTGGTGCTAGATTCTGCCATATAACGCATTTCTGAAGCAAAATCTTGCTTCTGAGCAGATTTACAGAATCAAAAATTTCTCAACGAAACTCAGAAAAAACGCTGATTACTCGCTGGAAACGCAAAATTTTGTGCATTTGAGGACAGATTCATGCGTATTATGTTGTATTGGATAGATTTATGTGATTTGCGATACTTTGAAACTGCTGAGAATGTGGTAATTTTGACTTATTTCAAACTTCATATAACTGCAGATAGCGCTCTGAAAACACGAGATATATTGTTTTTGTTGATGGATTCATACATATTATGAGTTCCTGAATAGGAATATGAACTTTTTGATTGTGAAAATCTGCCTGGAAAAGCGTGATTTCGACTTATTCCAAAGTTAGTAAAACTGCGAATAGCACTCTAAAAACACGGGATATGATGTATTTGGTGCTAGATTCTGCCATATAACGCATTTCTGAAGCAAAATCTTGCTTCTGAGCAGATTTACAGAGTAAAAAATTTCTCAACGAAACTCAGAAAAAACGCTGATAACTCGCTGGAAACGCAAAATTTTGTGCATTTGAGGACAGATTCATGCGTATTATGTTGTATTGGATAGATTTATGTGATTTGCGATACTTTTAAACTGCTGAGAATGTGGTAATTTTGACTTATTTCAAACTTCATATAACTGCAGATAGCGCTCTGAAAACACGAGATATAATGTTTTTGTTGATGGATTCATACATATTATGAGTTCCTGAATAGGAATATGAACTTTTTGATTGTGAAAATCTGCCCGGAAAAGCGTGATTTCGACTTATTCCAAAGTTTGTAAAACTGCGAATAGCACTCTAAAAACACGAAATATGATGTATTTGGTGCTAGATTCTGCCATATAACGCATTTCTGAAGCAAAATCTTGCTTCTGAGCAGACAGAATCAAAAATTTCTCAACGAAACTCAGAAAAAACGCTGATAACTCGCTGGAAACGCAAAATTTTGTGCATTTGAGGACAGATTCATGCGTATTATGTTGTGTTGGATAGATTTATGTGATTTGCGATACTTTGAAACTGCTGAGAATGTGGTAATTTTGACTTATTTCAAACTTCATCTAACTGCAGATAGCGCTCAGAAAAACACGAGATATATTGTTTTTGTTGATGGATTCATAGATATTATGAGTTCCTGAATAGGAATATGAACTTTTTGATTGTGAAAATCTGCCTGGAAAAGCGTGATTTCGACTTATTCCAAAGTTTGTAAAAACTGCGAATAGCACTCTAAAAACACGAAATATGATGTATTTGGTGCTAGATTCTGCCATATAACGCATTTCTGAAGCAAAATCTTGCTTCTGAGCACATATACAGAATCAAAAATTTCTCAACGAAACTCAGAAAAATCGCTGATAACTCGCTGGAAACGCAAAATTTTGTGCATTTGAGGACAGATTCATGCGTATTATGTTGTATTGGATAGATTTATGTGATTTGCGATACTTTGAAACTGCTGAGAATGTGGTAATTTTGACTTATTTCAAACTTCATATAACTGCAGATAGCGCTCTGAAAACGCGAGATATGATGTTTTTGTTGATGGATTCATACATATTATGAGTTCCTGAATAGGAATATGAACTTTTTGATTGTAAAAATCTGCCTGGAAAAGCGTGATTTCGACTTATTCCAAAGTTTGTAAAACTGCGAATAGCACTCTAAAAACACGAAATATGATGTATTTGGTGCTAGATTCTGCCATATAACGCATTTCTGAAGCAAAATCTTGCTTCCGAGCAGATTAACAGAATCAAAAATTTCTCAACGAAACTCAGAAAAAACGCTGATAACTCGCTGGAAACGCAAAATTTTGTGCATTTGAGGACAGATTCATGCGTATTATGTTGTATTGGATAGATTTATGTGATTTGCGATACTTTGAAACTGCTGAGAATGTGGTAATTTTGACTTATTTCAAACTTCATATAACTGCAGATAGCGCTCTGAAAACACGAGATATAATGTTTTTTGTTGATGGATTCATACATATTATAAGTTCCTGAATAGGAATATAGATCTTTTTGATTGTGAAAATCCGCCCGGAAAAGCGTGATTTCGACTTATTCCAGAGTTTGTAAAACTGCGAATAGCACTCTAAAAACACGAAATATGATGTATTTGGTGCTAGATTCTGCCATATAACGCATTTTTGAAGCAAAATCTTGCTTCTGAGCAGATTTACAGAATCAAAAATTTCTCAACGAAACTCAGAAAAAACGCTGATAACTCGCTGGAAACGCAAAATTTTGTGCATTTGAGGACAGATTCATGCGTATTATGTTGTATTGGATAGATTTATGTGATTTGCGATACTTTGAAACTGCTGAGAATGTGGTAACTTTGACTTATTTCAAACTTCATATAACTGCAGATAGCGCTCTGAAAACACGAGATATAATGTTTTTGTTGATGGATTCATACATATTATGAGTTCCTGAATAGGAATATGAACTTTTTGATTGTGAAAATCTGCCCGGAAAAGCGTGATTTCGACTTATTCCAAAGTTTGTAAAACTGCGAATAGCACTCTAAAAACACGAAATATGATGTCTTTGGTGCTAGATTCTGCCATATAACGCATTTCTGAAGCAAAATCTTGCTTCTGAGCAGATTTACAGAATCAAAAATTTCTCAACGAAACTCAGAAAAAACGCTGATAACTCGCTGGAAACGCAAAATTTTGTGCATTTGAGGACAGATTCATGCGTATTATGTTGTATTGGATAGATTTATGTGATTTGCGATACTTTGAAACTGCTGAGAATGTGGTAATTTTGACTTATTTCAAACTTCATATAACTGCAGATAGCGCTTTTAAAACACGAGATATAATGTTTTGTTGATATTTTCATACATATTATGAGTTCCTGAATAGGAATATGAACTTTTTGATTGTGAAAATCTGCCTGGAAAAGCGTGATTTCGACTTATTCCAAAGTTTGTAAAACTGCGAATAGCACTCTAAAAACACGAATATGATGTATTTGGTGCTAGATTCTGCCATATAACGCATTTCTGAAGCAAAATCTTGCTTCTGAGCACATATACACAATCAAAAATTTCTCAACGAAACTCAGAAAAATCGCTGATAACTCGCTGGAAACGCAAAATTTTGTGCATTTGAGGACAGATTCATGCGTATTATGTTGTATTGGATAGATTTATGTGATTTGCGATACTTTGAAACTGCTGAGAATGTGGTAATTTTGACTTATTTCAAACTTCATATAACTGCAGATAGCGCTCTGAAAACGCGAGATATGATGTTTTTGTTGATGGATTCATACATATTATGAGTTCCTGAATAGGAATATGAACTTTTTGATTGTGAAAATCTGCCTGGAAAAGCGTGATTTCGACTTATTCCAAAGTTTGTAAAACTGCGAATAGCACTCTAAAAACACGAAATATGATGTATTTGGGTGCTAGATTCTGCCATATAACGCATTTCTGAAGCAAAATCTTGCTTCTGAGCAGATTAACAGAATCAAAAATTTCTCAACGAAACTCAGAAAAAACGCTGATAACTCGCTGGAAACGCAAAATTTTGTGCATTTGAGGACAGATTCATGCGTATTATGTTGTATTGGATAGATTTATGTGATTTGCGATACTTTGAAACTGCTGAGAATGTGGTAATTTTGACTTATTTCAAACTTCATATAACTGCAGTTAGCGCTCTGAAAACACGAGATATAATGTTTTTGTTGATGGATTCATACATATTATAAGTTCCTGAATAGGAATATGAACTTTTTGATTGTGAAAATCCGCCCGGAAAAGCGTGATTTCGACTTATTCCAAAGTTTGTAAAACTGCGAATAGCACTCTAAAAACACGAAATATGATGTATTTGGTGCTAGATTCTGCCATATAACGCATTTTTGAAGCAAAATCTTGCTTCTGAGCAGATTTACAGAATCAAAAATTTCTCAACGAAACTCAGAAAAAACGCTGATAACTTGCTGGAAACGCAAAATTTGTGCATTTGAGGACAGATTCATGCGTATTATGTTGTATTGGATAGATTTATGTGATTTGCGATACTTTGAAACTGCTGAGAATGTGGTAACTTTGACTTATTTCAAACTTCATATAACTGCAGATAGCGCTCTGAAAACACGAGATATAATGTTTTTGTTGATGGATTCATACATATTATGAGTTCCTGAATAGGAATATGAACTTTTTGATTGTGAAAATCTGCCGGAAAAGCGTGATTTCGACTTATTCCAAAGTTTGTAAAACTGCGAATAGCACTCTAAAAACACGAAATATGATGTATTTGGTGCTAGATTCTGCCATATAACGCATTTCTGAAGCAAAATCTTGCTTCTGAGCAGATTTACAGAATCAAAAATTTCTCAACGAAACTCAGAAAAAACGCTGATAACTCGCTGGAAACGCAAAATTTTGTGCATTTGAGGACAGATTCATGCGTATTATGTTGTATTGGATAGATTTGTGTGATTTGCGATACTTTGAAACTGCTGAGAATGTGGTAATTTTGACTTATTTCAAACTTCATATAACTGCAGATAGCGCTCTGAAAACACGAGATATAATGTTTTTGTTGATGGATTCATACATATTATGAGTTCCTGAATAGGAATATGAACTTTTTGATTGTGAAAATCCGCCCGGAAAAGCGTGATTTCGACTTATTCCAAAGTTTGTAAAACTGCGAATAGCACTCTAAAAACACGAAATATGATGTATTTGGTGCTAGATTCTGCCATATAACGCATTTTTGAAGCAAAATCTTGCTTCTGAGCAGATTTACAGAATCAAAAATTTCTCAACGAAACTCAGAAAAACGCTGATAACTCGCTGGAAACGCAAAATTTTGTGCATTTGAGGACAGATTCATGCGTATTATGTTGTATTAGATAGATTTATGTGATTTGCGATACTTTGAAACTGCTGAGAATGTGGTAATTTTGACTAATTCAAACTTCATATAACTGCAGATAGCGCTCTGAAACACGAGATATGATGTTTTTGTTGATGGATTCATACATATTATGAGTTCCTGAATAGGAGTATGAACTTTTTGATTGTGAAAATCTGCCCGGAGAAGCGTGATTTTGACTTATTCCAAAGTTTGTTAAACTGCGAATAGTACTCTAAAAACACGGGATATGATGTATTTGGTGCTAGATTCTGCCATATAACGCATTTCTGAAGCAAAATCTTGCTTCTGAGGAGATTTACCAGAGTCAAAAATTTCTCAACGAAACTCAGAAAAAACGCTGATAACTCGCTGGAAACGCAAAATTTTGTGCATTTGAGAACAGATTCATGCGTATTATGTTGTATTGGATAGATTTATGTGATTTGCGATACTTTGAAACTGCTGAGAATGTGGTAATTTTGACTTATTTCAAACTTCATATAACTGCAGATAGCGCTCTGAAAACACGAGATATAATGTTTTTGTTGATGGATTCATACATATTATGAGTTCCTGAATAGGAATATGAACTTTTTGATTGTGAAAATCTGCCCGGAAAAGCGTGATTTCGACTTATTCCAAAGTTTGTAAAACTGCGAATAGCACTCTAAAAACACGAAATATGATGTATTTGGTGCTAGATTCTGCCATATAACGCATTTCTGAAGCAAAATCTTGCTTCTGAGCAGATTTACAGAATCAAAAATTTCTCAACGAAACTCAGAAAAAACGCTGATAACTCGCTGAAAACGCAAAATTTTGTGCATTTGAGGACAGATTCATGCGTATTATGTTGTGTTGGATAGATTTATGTGATTTGCGATACTTTGAAACTGCTGAGAATGTGGTAATTTTGACTTATTTCAAACTTCATCTAATTGCAGATAGCGCTCTGAAAACACGAGATATATTGTTTTTGTTGATGGATTCATACATATTATGAGTTCCTGCATAGGAATATGAACTTTTTGATTGTGAAAATCTGCCTGGAAAAGCGTGATTTCGACTTATTCCAAAGTTTGTAAAACTGCGAATAGCACTCTAAAAAACACGAAATATGATGTCTTGGTGCTAGATTCTGCCATATAACGCATTTCTGAAGCAAAATCTTGCTTCTGAGCAGATTTACAGAATCAAAAATTCCTCAACGAAACTCAAAAAAAAACGCTGATAACTCGCTGGAAACGCAAAATTTTGTGCATTTGAGGACAGATCCATGCGTATTATGTTGTATTGGATAGATTTATGTGATTTGCGATACTTTGAAACTGCTGAGAATGTGGTAATTTTGACTTATTTCAAACTTCATATAACTGCAGATAGCGCTTTTAAAACACGAGATATAATGTTTTTGTTGATGGATTTCATAACATATTATGAGTTCCTGAATAGGAATATGAACTTTTTGATTGTGAGAATCTGCCCGGAAAAGCGTAATTTCGACTTATTCCAAAGTTTGTAAAACTGCGAATAGCACTCTAAAAACACGAAATATGATGTATTTGGTGCTAGATTCTGCCATATAACGCATTTCTGGAGCAAAATCTTGCTTGTGAGCAGATTTACAGAATCAAAAATTTCTCAACGAAACTCAGAAAAAACGCTGATAACTCGCTGGAA
The DNA here is from genome assembly GCA_963989225.1 of Dromius quadrimaculatus. NCBI lineage: Eukaryota > Metazoa > Arthropoda > Insecta > Coleoptera > Carabidae > Dromius > Dromius quadrimaculatus. Next base: position 10,271 of record CAXDIG010000377.1, read on the forward strand.
ACGCAATATTTTGTGCATTTGAGGACAGATTCATGCGTATTATGTTGTATTGGATAGATATATGTGATTTGCGATACTTTGAATCTGCTGAGAATGTGGTAATTTTGACTTATTTCAAACTTCATATAACAGCAGATAGCGCTCTGAAAACACGAGATATATTGTTTTTGTTGATGAATTCATACATATCATGAGTTCCTGAATAGGAATATGAACTTTTTGATTGTGAAAATCTGCCTGGAAAAGCGTGATTTCGACTTATTCCAAAGTTTGTAAAACTGCGAATAGCACTCTAAAAACACGAAATATGATGTATTTGGTGCTAGATTCTGCCATATAACGCATTTCTGAAGCAAAATCTTGCTTCTGAGCAGATTTACAGAATCAAAAATTTCTCAACGAAACTCAGAAAAAACGCTGATAACTCGCTGGAAACGCAAAATTTTGTGCATTTGAGGACAGATTCATGCGTATTATGTTGTATTGGATAGATTTATGTGATTTGCGATACTTTGGAACTGCTGAGAATGTGGTAATTTTTACTTATTTCAAACTTCATATAACTGCAGATAGCGCTCTGAAAACACGAGATATAATGTTTTTGTTGATGGATTCATACATATTATGAGTTCCTGAATAGGAATATGAACTTTTTGATTGTGAAAATCTGCCGGAAAAGCGTGATTCGACTTATTCCAAAGTTTGTAAAACTGCGAATAGCACTCTAAAAACACGAAATATGATGTATTTGGTGCTAGATTCTGCCATATAACGCATTTTTGAAGCAAAATCTTGCTTCTGAGCAGAAAAAACGCTGATAACTCGCTGGAAAACGCAAAATTTTGTGCATTTGAGGACAGATTCATGCGTATTATGTGTTGTATTGGATAGATTTATGTGATTTGCGATACTTTGAAACTGCTGAGAATGTGGTAATTTTGACTTATTTCAAACTTCATATAACTGCAGATAGCGCTCTGAAAACACGAGATATGATGTTTTTGTTGATGGATTCATACATATTATGAGTTCCTGAATAGGAATATGAACTTTTTGATTGTGAAAATCTGCCTGGAAAAGCGTTATTTCGACTTATTCCAAAGTTTGTAAAACTGCGAATAGCACTCTAAAAACATGAAATATGATGTATTTGGTGCTAGATTCTGCCATATAACGCATTTCTGAAGCAAAATCTTGCTTCTGAGCAGATTTACAGAATCAAAAATTTCTCAACGAAACTCAGAAAAAACGCTGATAACTCGCTGGAAATGCAAAATTTTGTGCATTTGAGGACAGATTCATGCGTATTATGTTGTATTGGATAGATTTATGTGATTTGCGATACTTTAAAACTGCTGAGAATGTGGTAATTTTGACTTATTTCAAACTTCATATAACTGCAGATAGCGCTCTGAAAACACGAGATATAATGTTTTTGTTGATGGATTCATACATATTATGAGTTCCTGAATAGAAATATGAACATTTTGATTGTGAAAAATCTACCCCGAAAAAGCGTGATTTCGACTTATTCCAAAGTTTGTAAAACTGCGAATAGCACTCTAAAAACACGAAATATGATGTATTTGGTGCTGAATTCTGCCATATAACGCATTTCTGAAGCAAAATCTTGCTTCTGAGCAGATTTACAGAATCAAAAATTCCTCAACGAAACTCAGAAAAACGCTGATAACTCGCTGGAAACGCAAAATTTTGTGCGTTTGAGGACAGATTCATGCGTATTATGTTGTATTGGAAAGATTTATGTGATTTGCGATACTTTGAAACTGCTGAGAATGTGGTAATTTTGACTTATTTCAAACTTCATATAACTGCAGATAGCGCTCTGAAAACGCGAGATATAATGTTTTTGTTGATGGATTCATACATATTATGAGTTCCTGAATAGGAATATGGACTTTTTGATTGTGAAAAATCTGCCCGGAAAAGCGTGATTTCGACTTATTCCAAAGTTTGTAAAACTGCGAATAGCACTCTAAAAACACGGAATATGATGTATTTGGTGCTAGATTCTGCCATATAACGCATTTCTGAAGCAAAATCTTGCTTCTGAGCAGATTTACAGAATCAAAAATTTCTCAACGAAACTCAGAAAAAACGCTGATAACTCGCTGGAAACGCAAAATTTTGTGCATTTGAGGACAGATCCATGCGTATTATGTTGTATTGGATAGATTTATGTGATTTGCGATACTTGAAACTGCTGAGAATGTGGTAATTTTGACTTATTTCAAACTTCATATAACTGCAGATAGCGCTTTTAAAACACGAGATATAATGTTTTTGTTGATGGATTCATACATATTATGAGTTCCTGAATAGGAATATGAACTTTTTGATTGTGAGAATCTGCCCGGAAAAGCGTGATTTCGACTTATTCCAAAGTTTGTAAAACTGCGAATAGCACTCTAAAAACACGAAATATGATGTATTTGGTGCTAGATTCTGCCATATAACGCATTTCTGGAGCAAAATCTTGCTTGTGAGCAGATTTACAGAATCAAAAATTTCTCAACGAAACTCAGAAAAAACGCTGATAACTCGCTGGAAACGCAATATTTTGTGCATTTGAGGACAGATTCATGCGTATTATGTTGTATTGGATAGATATATGTGATTTGCGATACTTTGAATCTGCTGAGAATGTGGTAATTTTGACTTATTTCAAACTTCATATAACAGCAGATAGCGCTCTGAAAACACGAGATATATTGTTTTTGTTGATGAATTCATACATATTATGAGTTCCTGAATAGGAATATGAACTTTTTGATTGTGAAAATCTGCCTGGAAAAGCGTGATTTCGACTTATTCCAAAGTTTGTAAAACTGCGAATAGCACTCTAAAAACACGGAATATGATGTATTTGGTGCTAGATTCTGCCATATAACGCATTTCTGAAGCAAAATCTTGCTTCTGAGCAGATTTACAGAATCAAAAATTTCTCAACGAAACTCAGAAAAAACGCTGATAACTCGCTGGAAACGCAAAATTTTGTGCATTTGAGGACAGATTCATGCGTATTATGTTGTATTGGATAGATTTATGTGATTTGCGATACTTTGGAACTGCTGAGAATGTGGTAATTTTTACTTATTCAAACTTCATATAACTGCAGATAGCGCTCTGAAAACACGAGATATAATGTTTTTGTTGATGGATTCATACATATTATGAGTTCCTGAATAGGAATATGAACTTTTTGATTGTGAAAATCTGCCCGGAAAAGCGTGATTCGACTTATTCCAAAGTTTGTAAAACTGCGAATAGCACTCTAAAAACACGAAATATGATGTATTTGGTGCTAGATTCTGCCATATAAACGCATTTTTGAAGCAAAATCTTGCTTCTGAGCAGAAAAAAACGCTGATAACTTGCTGGAAACGCAAAATTTTGTGCATTTGAGGACAGATTCATGCGTATTATGTTGTATTGGATAGATTTATGTGATTTGCGATACTTTGAAACTGCTGAGAATGTGGTAATTTTGACTTATTTCAAACTTCATATAACTGCAGATAGCGCTCTGAAAACACGAGATATGATGTTTTTGTTGATGGATTCATACATATTATGAGTTCCTGAATAGGAATATGAACTTTTTGATTGTGAAAATCTGCCTGGAAAAGCGTTATTTCGACTTATTCCAAAGTTTGTAAAACTGCGAATAGCACTCTTAAAACATGAAATATGATGTATTTGGTGCTAGATTCTGCCATATAACGCATTTCTGAAGCAAAATCTTGCTTCTGAGCAGATTTACAGAATCAAAAATTTCTCAACGAAACTCAGAAAAAACGCTGATAACTCGCTGGAAATGCAAAATTTTGTGCATTTGAGGACAGATTCATGCGTATTATGTTGTATTGGATAGATTTATGTGATTTGCGATACTTTAAAACTGCTGAGAATGTGGTAATTTTGACTTATTTCAAACTTCATATAACTGCAGATAGCGCTCTGAAAACACGAGATATAATGTTTTTGTTGATGGATTCATACATATTATGAGTTCCTGAATAGAAATATGAACATTTTGATTGTGAAAATCTACCCGAAAAAGCGTGATTTCGACTTATTCCAAAGTTTGTAAAACTGCGAATAGCACTCTAAAAAACACGAAATATGATGTATTTGGTGCTGAATTCTGCCATATAACGCATTTCTGAAGCAAAATCTTGCTTCTGAGCAGATTTACAGAATCAAAAATTCCTCAACGAAACTCAGAAAAAACGCTGATAACTCGCTGGAAACGCAAAATTTTGTGCGTTTGAGGACAGATTCATGCGTATTATGTTGTATTGGAAAGATTTATGTGATTTGCGATACTTTGAAACTGCTGAGAATGTGGTAATTTTGACTTATTTCAAACTTCATATAACTGCAGATAGCGCTCTGAAAACGCGAGATATAATGTTTTTGTTGATGGATTCATACATATTATGAGTTCCTGAATAGGAATATGGACTTTTTGATTGTGAAAATCTGCCCGGAAAAGCGTGATTTCGACTTATTCCAAAGTTTGTAAAACTGCGAATAGCACTCTAAAAACACGGAATATGATGTATTTGGTGCTAGATTCTGCCATATAACGCATTTCTGAAGCAAAATCTTGCTTCTGAGCAGATTACAGAATCAAAAATTTCTCAACGAAACTCAGAAAAAACGCTGATAACTCGCTGGAAACGCAAAATTTTGTGCATTTGAGGACAGATTCATGCGTATTATGTTGTATTGGATAGATTTATGTAATTTGCGATACTTGAAACTGCTGAAAATGTGGTAATTTTGACATATTTCAAACTTCATATAACTGCAGATAGCGCTCTGAAAACACGAGATATGATGTTTTTGTTGATGGATTCATACATATTATGAGCTCCTGAATAGGAATATGAACTTTTTGATTGTGAAAATCTGCCTGGAAAAGCGTGATTTCGACTTATTCCAAAGTTTGTAAAACTGCGAATAGCACTCTAAAAACATGAAATATGATGTATTTGGTGCTAGATTCTGACATATAACGCATTTCTGAAGCAAAATCTTGCTTCTGAGCAGATTTACAGAATCAAAAATTTCTCAACGAAACTCAGAAAAATCGCTGATAACTCGCTGGAAACGCAAAATTTTGTGCATTTGAGGACAGATTCATGCGTATTATGTTGTATTGGATAGATTTATGTGATTTGCGATACTTTGAAACTGCTGAGAATGTGGTAATTTTGACTTATTTCAAACTTCATATAACTGCAGATAGCGCTCTGAAAACACGAGATATAATGTTTTTGTTGATGCATTCATACATATTATGAGTTCCTGAATAGGAAATATGAACATTTTGATTGTGAAAATCTACCCGAAAAAGCGTGATTTCGACTCATTCCAAAGTTTGTAAAACTGCGAATAGCACTCTAAAAACACGAAATATGATGTATTTGGTGCTGAATTCTGCCATATAACGCATTTCTGAAGCAAAATCTTGCTTCTGAGCAGATTTACAGAATCAAAAATTTCTCAACGAAACTCAGAAAAAACGCTGATGACTCGCTGGAAACGCAAAATTTTGTGCGTTTGAGGACAGATTCATGCGTATTATGTTGTATTGGATAGATTTATGTGATTTGCGATACTTTGAAACTGCTGAGAATGTGGTAATTTTGACTTATTTCAAACCTCATATAACTGCAGATAGCGCTCTGAAAACGCGAGATATGATGTTTTTGTTGATGGATTCATACATATTATGAGTTCCTGAATAGGAATATGAACTTTTTGATTGTGAAAATCTGCCTGGAAAAGCGTGATTTCGACTTATTCCAAAGTTTGTAAAACTGCGAATAGCACTCTAAAAAACACGAAATATGATGTATTTGGTGCTAGATTCTGCCATATAACGCATTTCTGAAGCAAAATCTTGCTTCTGAGCAGATTTACAGAATCAAAAATTTCTCAACGAAACTCAGAAAAAAACGCTGATAACTCGCTGGAAACGCAAAATTTGAGCATTTGAGGACAGATTCATGCGTATTATGTTGTATTGGATAGATTTATGTGATTTGCGATACTTTGAAACTGCTGAGAATGTGGTAATTTTTGACTTATTTCAAACTTCATATAACTGCAGATAGCGCTCTGAAAACACGAGATATAATGTTTTTGTTGATGGATTCATACATATTATGAGTTCCTGAATAGGAATATGATTTTTTTGATTGTGAAAATCTGCCCGGAAAAAGCGTGATTTCGACTTATTCCAAAGTTTGTAAAACTGCGAGTAGCACTCTAAAAACACGAAATATGATGTATTTGGTGCTAGATTCTGCCATATAACGCATTTCTGAAGCAAAATCTTGCTTCTGAGCAGATTTACAGAATCAAAAATTTCTCAACGAAACTCAGAAAAAACGCTGATAACTCGCTGGAAACGCAAATTTCGTGCATTTGAGGACAGATTCATGCGTATTATGTTGTATTGGATAGATTTATGTGATTTGCGATACTTTGAAACTGCTGAGAATGTGGTAATTTTGACTTATTTCAAACTTCATATAACTGCAGATAGCGCTCTGAAAACACGAGATATGATGTTTTTTGTTGATGGATTCATACATATTATGAGTTCCTGAATAGGAATATGAACTTTTTGATTGTGAAAATCTGCCCGGAAAAGCGTGATTTCGACTTATTTCAAAGTTTGTAAAACTGCGAATAGCACTCTAAAACACGAAATATGATGTATTCGGTGCTAGATTCTGCCATATAACGCATTTCTGAAGCAAAATCTTGCTTCTGAGCAGATTTACAGAATCAAAAATTTCTCAACGAAACTCAGAAAAATTGCTGATAACTCGCTGGAAACGCAAAATTTTGTGCATTTGAGGACAGATTCATGCGTATTATGTTGTATTGGATCGATTTATGTAATTTGCGATACTTTGAAACTGCTGAGAATGTGGTAATTTTGACTTATTTCAAACTTCATATAACTGCAGATAGCGCTCTGAAAACACGAGATATGATGTTTTTGTTGATGGATTCATACATATTATGAGCTCCTGAATAGGAATATGAACTTTGTGATTGTGAAAATCTGCCTGGAAAAGCGTGATTTCGACTTATTCCAAAGTTTGTAAAACTGCGAATAGCACTCTAAAAACATGAAATATGATGTATTTGGTGCTAGATTCTGCCATATAACGCATTTCTGAAGCAAAATCTTGCTTCTGAGCAGATTTACAGAATCAAAAATTCCTCAACGAAACTCAGAAAAAACGCTGATAACTCGCTGGAAACGCAAAATTTTGTGCATTTGAGGACAGATTCATGCGTATTATGTTGTATTGGATAGATTTATGTGATTTGCGATACTTTGAAACTGCTGAGAATGTGGTAATTTTGACTTATTTCAAACTTCATATAACTGCAGATAGCGCTCTGAAAACACGAGATATAATGTTTTTGTTGATGGATTCATACATATTATGAGTTCCTGAATAGGAATATGAACATTTTGATTGTGAAAATCCACCCGAAAAAGCGTGATTTCGACTTATTCCAAAGTTTGTAAAACTGCGAATAGCACTCTAAAAACACGAAATATGATGTACTTGGTGCTGAATTCTGCCATATAACGCATTTCTGAAGCAAAATCTTGCTTCTGAGCAGATTTACAGAATCAAAAATTTCTCAACGAAACTCAGAAAAAACGCTGATAACTCGCTGGAAACGCAGAATTTTGTGCGTTTGAGGACAGATTCATGCGTATTATGTTGTATTGGATAGATTTATGTGATTTGCGATACTTTGAAACTGCTGAGAATGTGGTAAATTTGACTTATTTCAAACTTCATATAACTGCAGATAGCGCTCTGAAAACGCGAGATATGTTGTTTTTGTTGATGGATTCATACATATTATGAGTTCCTGAATAGGAATATGAACTTTTTGATTGTGAAAATCTGCCTGGAAAAGCGTGATTTCGACTTATTCCAAAGTTTGTAAAACTGCGAATAGCACTCTAAAAACACGAAATATGATGTATTTGGTGCTAGATTCTGCATATAACGCATTTCTGAAGCAAAATCTTGCTTCTGAGCAGATTTACAGAATCAAAAATTTCTCAACGAAACTCAGAAAAAGCGCTGATAACTCGCTGGAAAACGCAAAATTTTGTGCATTTGAGGACAGATTCATGCGTATTATGTTGTATTGGATAGATTTATGTGATTTGCGATACTTTGAAACTGCTGAGAATGTGGTAATTTTGACTTATTTCAAACTTCATATAACTGCAGATAGCGCTCTGAAAACACGAGATATGATGTTTTTGTTGATGGATTCATACATATTATGAGTTCCTGAATAGGAATATGAACTTTTTGATTGTGAAAATCTGCCCGGAAAAGCGTGATTTCGACTTATCCCAAAGTTTGTAAAACTGCGAATAGCACTCTAAAAACACGAAATATGATGTATTTGGTGTTAGATTCTGCCATATAACGCATTTCTGAAGCAAAATCTTGCTTCTGAGCAGATTTACAGAATCAAAAGTTTCTCAACGAAACTCAGAAAAAACGCTGATAACTCGCTGGAAACGCAAAATTTTGTGCATTTGAGGACAGATTCATGCGTATTATGTTGTATTGGATAGATTTATGTGATTTGCGATACTTTGAAACTGCTGAGAATGTGGTAATTTTGACTTATTTCAAACTTCATATAACTGCAGATAGCGCTCTGAAAACACGAGATATGATGTTTTTGTTGATGGATTCATACATATTATGAGTTTCTGAATAGGAATATGAACTTTTTGATTGTGAAAATCTGCCCGGAAAAGCGTGATTTCGACTTATTCCAAAGTTTGTAAAACTGCGAATAGCATTCTGAAAACACGGGATATGATGTATTTGGTGCTAGATTCCGCCATATAACGCATTTCTGAAGCAAAATCTTGCTTCTGAGCAGATTTACAGAATCAAAAATTTCTCAACGAAACTCAGAAAAAACGCTGATAACTCGCTGGAAGCGCAAAATTTTGTGCATTTGAGGACAGATTCATGCGTATTATGTTGTATTGGATAGATTTATGTAATTTGCGATACTTTGAAACTGCTGAGAATGTGGTAATTTTGACTTATTTCAAACTTCATATAACTGCAGATAGCGCTCTGAAAACACGAGATATGATGTTTTTGTTGATGGATTCATACATATTATGAGTTCCTGAATAGGAATATGAGCTTTTTGATTGTGAAAATCTGCCAGGAAAAGCGTGATTTCGACTTATTCCAAAGTTTGTAGAACTGCGAATAGCACTCTAAAAACACGAAATATGATGTATTTGGTGCTAGATTCCGCCATATAACGCATTTCTGAAGCAAAATCTTGCTTCTGACCAGATTTACAGAATCAAAAATTTCTCAACGAAACTCAGAAAAAACGCTGATAACTTGCTGGAAACGCAAAATTTTGTGCATTTGAGGACAGATTCATGCGTATTATTTTGTATTGGATAGATTTATGTGATTTGCGATACTTTGAATCTGCTGAGAATGTGGTAATTTTGACTTATTTCAAACTTCATATAACTGCAGATAGCGCTCTGAAAACACGAGATATAATGTTTTTGTTGATGGATTCATTCATATTATGAGTTCCTGAATAGGAATATGAACTTTTTGATTGTGAGAATCTGCCCGGAAGGGCGTGATTTTGACTTATTCCAAAGTTTGTGAAACTGCGAATAGCACTCTCAAAACACGAAATATGATGTATTTGGTGCTAGATTCTGCCATATAACGCATTTCTGAAGCAAAATCTTGCTTCTGAGCAGATTTTACAGAATCAAAAATTTCTCAACGAAACTCAGAAAAAACGCTGATAACTCGCTGGAAACGCAAAATTTTGTGCGTTTAAGGGACAGATTCATGCGTATTATGTTGTATTGGATAGATTTATGTGATTTGCGATACTTTGAAACTGCTGAGAATGTGGTAATTTTGACTTATTTCAAACTTCATATAACTGCAGATAGCGCTCTGAAAACGCGAGATATGATGTTTTTGTTGATGGATTCATACATATTATGAGTTTCTGAATAGGAATATGAACTTTTTGATGGTGAAAATCTGCCCGGAAAAGCGTGATTTCGACTTATTCCAAAGTTTGTAAAACTGCGAATAGCACTCTAAAAACACGAAATATGATGTATTTGGTGCTAGATTCTGCCATATAACGCATTTCTGAAGCAAAATCTTGCTTCTGAGCAGATTTACAGAATCAAAAATTTCTCAACGAAACTCAGAAAAAACGCTGATAACTCGCTGGAAACGCAAAATTTTGTGCATTTGAGGACAGATTCATGCGTATTATGTTGTATTGGATAGATTTATGTGATTTGCGATACTTTGAAACTGCTGAGAATGTTGTAATTTTGACTTATTTCATACTTCATATAACTGCAGATAGCGCTCTGAAAACACGAGATATGATGTTTTTGTTGATGGATTCATACATATTATGAGTTCCTGAATAGGAATATGAGCTTTTTGATTGTGAAAATCTGCCCGGAAAAGCGTGATTCCGACTTATTCCAAAGTTTGTAAAACTGCGTAAAGCATTCTGAAAACACGGGATAGGATGTATTTGGTGCTAGATTCCGCCTTATAACGCATTTCTGAAGCAAAATCTAGCTTCTGAGCAGATTTACAGAATCAAAAATTTCTCAACGAAACTCAGAAAAAACGCTGATAACTCGCTGGAAACGCAAAATTTTGTGCATTTGAGGACAGATTCATGCGTATTATGTTGTATTGGATAGATTTATGTAATTTGCGATACTTTGAAACTGCTGAGAATGTGGTAATTTTGACTTATTTCAAACTTCATATACCTGCAGATAGCGCTCTGAAAACACGAGATATGATGTTTTTGTTGATGGATTCATACATATTATGAGTTCCTGAATAGGAATATGAGCTTTTTGATTGTGAAAATCTGCCTGGAAAAGCGTGATTTCGACTTATTCCAAAGTTTGTAAAACTGCGAATAGCACTCTAAAAACACGAAATATGATGTATTTGGTGCTAGATTCTGCCATATAACGCATTTCTGAAGCAAAATCTTGCTTCTGAGCAGATTTACAGAATCAAAAATTTTTCAACGGAACTCAGAAAAAACGCTGATAACTTGCTGGAAACGCAAAATTTTGTGCATTTGAGGACAGATTCATGCGTATTATGTTGTATTGGATAGATTTATGTGATTTGCGATACTTTGAAACTGCTGAGAATGTGGTAATTTTGACTTATTTCAAACTTCATATAACTGCAGATAGCGCTCTAAAAACACGAGATATATTGTTTTTGTTTATGGATTCATACATATTATGAGTTCCTGAATAGGAATATGAACTTTTTGATTGTGAAAATCTGCCTGGAAAAGCGTGATTTCGACTTATTCCAAAGTTTGTAAAACTGCGAATAGCACTCTAAAAACACGAAATATGATGTATTTGGTGCTAGATTCTGCCATATAACGCATTTCTGAAGCTAAATCTTGCTTCTGAGCAGATTTACAGAATCAAAAATTTCTCAACGAAACTCAGAAAAAACGCTGATAACTCGCTGGAAACGCAAAATTTTGTGCGTTTGAGGACAGATTCATGCGTATTATGTTGTATTGGATAGATTTATGTGATTCGCGATACTTTGAAACTGCTGAGAATGTGGTAATTTTGACTTATTTCAAACTTCATATAACTGCAGATAGCGCTCTGAAAACGCGAGATATGATGTTTTTGTTGATGAATTCATACATATTATGAGTTCCTGAATAGGAATACAAACTTTTTGATTGTGAAAATCTGCCCGGAAAAGCGTGATTTCGACTTATTCCAAAGTTTGTAAAACTGCAAATAGCATTCTCAAAACACGGGATATGATGTATTTGGTGCTAGATTCCAATAACGCATTTCTGAAGCAAAATCTTGCTTCTGAGCAGATTTACAGAATCAAAAATCTACCAACGAAACTCAGAAAAAACGCTGATAACTCGATGGAAACGCAAAATTTTGTGCATTTGAGGACAGATTCATGCGTATTATGTTGTATTGGATAGATTTATGTAATTTGCGATACTTTGAAACTGCTGAGAATGTGGTAATTTTGACTTATTTCAAACTTCATATAACTGCAGATGGCGCTCTGAAAACACGAGATATGATGTTTTTGTTGATGGATTCATACATATTACGAGTTCCTGAATAGGAATATGAGCTTTTTGATTGTGAAAATCTGCCTGGAAAAGCGTGATTTCGACTTATTCCAAAGTTTGTAAAACTGCGAATAGCACTCTAAAAACACGAAATATGAAGTATTTGGTGCTAGATTCTGCCATATAACGCATTTCTAAAGCAAAATCTTGCTTCTGAGCAGATTTACAGAATCAAAAATTTCTCAACGACACTCAGAAAAAACGCTGATAACTCGCTGGAAACGCAAAATTTTGTGCGTTTGAGGACAGATTCATGCGTATTATGTTGTATTGGAAAGATTTATGTGATTTGCGATACTTTGAAACTGCTGAGAATGTGGTAATTTTGACTTATTTCAAACTTCATATAACTGCAGATAGCGCTCTGAAAACGCGAGATATGATGTTTTTGTTGATGGATTCATACATATTATGAGTTCCTGAATAGGAATATGGACTTTTTGATTGTGAAAATCTGCCCGGAAAAGCGTGATTTCGACTTATTCCAAAGTTTGTAAAACTGCGAATAGCACTCTAAAAACACGAAATATGATGTATTTGGTGCTAGATTCTGCCATATCATGCATTTCTGAAGCAAAATCTTGCTTCTGAGCAGATTTACAGAATCAAAAATTTCTCAACGAAACTCAGAAAAAACGCTGATAACTCGCTGGAAACGCAAAATTTTGTGCATTTGAGGACAGATTCATGCGTATTATGTTGTATTGGATAGATTTATGTGATTTGCGATACTTTGAAACTGCTGAGAATGTGGTAATTTTGACTTATTTCAACTTCATATAACTGCAGATAGCGCTCTGAAAAACACGAGATATGATGTTTTTGTTGATGGATTCATACATATTATGAGTTCCTGAATAGGAATATGAACTTTTTGATTGTGAAAATCTGCCCGGAAAAGCGTGATTTCGACTTATTCCAAAGTTTGTAAAAACTGCGAATAGCATTCTGAAAACACGGGATATGATGTATTTGGTGCTAGATTCCGCCATATAACGCATTTCTGAAGCAAAATCTTGCTTCTGAGCAGATTTACAGAATCAAAAATTTCTCAACGAAACTCAGAAAAAACGCTGATAACTCGCTGGAAACGCAAAATTTTGTGCATTTGAGGACAGATTCATGCGTATTATGTTGTATTGGATAGATTTATGTAATTTGCGATACTTTGAAACTGCTGAGAATGTGGTAATTTTGACTTATTTCAAACTTCATATAACTGCAGATAGCGCTCTGAAAACACGAGATATGATGTTTTTGGTTGATGGATTCATACATATTATGAGTTCCTGAATAGGAATATGAGCTTTTTGATTGTGAAAATCTGCCCGGAAAAGCGTGATTTCGACTTATTCCAAAGTTTGTAAAACTGCGAATAGCACTCTAAAAACACGAAATATGATGTATTTGGTGCTAGATTCCGCCATATAACGCATTTCTGAAGCAAAATCTTGCTTCTGAGCAGATTTACAGAATCAAAAATTTCTCAACGAAACTCAGAAAAAAACGCTGATAACTTGCTGGAAACGCAAAATTTTGTGCATTTGAGGACAGATTCATGCGTATTATGTTGTATTGGTAGATTTATGTGATTTGCGATACTTTGAAACTGCTGAGAAATGTGGTAATATTGACTTATTTCAAACTTCATATAACTGCAGATAGCGCTCTGAAAACACGAGATATAATGTTTTTGTTGATGGATTCATACATATTATGAGTTCCTGAATAGGAATATGAACTTTTTGATTGTGAGAATCTGCCCGGAAGAGCGTGATTTCGACTTATTCCAAAGTTTGTGAAACTGCGAATAGCACTCTAAAAACACGAAATATGATGTATTTGGTGCTAGATTCTGCCATATAACGCATTTCTGAAGCAAAATCTTGCTTCTGAGCAGATTTACAGAATCAAAAATTTCTCAACGAAACTCAGAAAAAAACGCTGATAACTCGCTGGAAACGCAAAATTTTGTGCATTTGAGGACAGATTCATGCGTATTATGTTGTATTGGATAGATTTATGTGATTTGCGATACTTTGAAACTGCTGAGAATGTGGTAATTTTGACTTATTTCAAACTTCATATAACTGCAGATAGCGCTCTGAAAACACGAGATATATTGTTTTTGTTGATGGATTCATACATATTATGAGTTCCTGAATAGGAATATGAACTTTTTGATTGTGAAAATCTGCCTGGAAAAGCGTGATTTCGACTTATTCCAAAGTTGTAAAACTGCGAATAGCACTCTTAAAACACGAAATATGATGTATTTGGTGCTAGATTCTGCCATATAACGCATTTCTGAAGCAAAATCTTGCTTCTGAGCAGATTTACAGAATCAAAAAATTTCTCAACGAAACTCAGAAAAAACGCTGATAACTCGCTGGAAACGCAAAATTTTGTGCGTTTGAGGACAGATTCATGAGTATAATGTTGTATTGGATAGATTTATGTGATTTGCGATACTTTGAAACTGCTGAGAATGTAGTAATTTTGACTTATTTCAAACTTCATATAACTGCAGATAGCGCTCTGAAAACGCGAGATATGATGTTTTTGTTGATGGATTCATACATATTATGAGTTTCTGAATAGGAATATGAACTTTTGATTGTGAAAATCTGCCCGGAAAAGCGTGATTTCGACTTATTCCAAAGTTTGTAAAACTGCGAATAGCACTCTAAAAACACGAATATGATGTAATTTGGTGCTAGATTCTGCCATATAACGCATTTCTGAAGCAAAATCTTGCTTCTGAGCAGATTTACAGAATCAAAAATTCCTCAACGAAACTCAGAAAAAACGCTGATAACTCGCTGGAAACGCAAAATTTTGTGCATTTGAGGACAGATTCATGCGTATTATGTTGTATTGGATAGATTTATGTGATTTGCGATACTTTGAAACTGCTGAGAATGTGGTAATTTTGACTTATTTCAAACTTCATATAACTGCAGATAGCGCTCTTAAAACACGAGATATGATGTTTTCGTTGATGGATTCATACATATTATGAGTTCCTGAATAGGAATATGAACTTTTTGATAGTGAAAATCTGCCCAGAAAAGCGTGATTTCGACTTATTCCAAAGTTTGTAAAACTGCGAATAGCACTCTAAAAACACGAAATATGATGTAGTTGGTGCAAGATTCTGCCATATAACGCATTTCTGAAGCAGAATCTTGCTTCTGAGCAGATTTACAGAATCAAAAATTTCTCAACGAAACTCAGAAAAAACGCTGATAACTCGCTGGAAACGCAAAATTTTGTGCATTTGAGGACAGATTCATGCGTATTATGTTGTATTGGATAGATTAATTCGATTTGCGATACTTTGAAACTGCTGAGAATGTAGTAATTTTGACTTATTTCATACTTCATATAACTGCAGATAGCGCTCTGAAAACACGAGATATGATGTTTTTGTTGATGGATTCATACATATTATGAGTTTCTGAATAGGAATATGAACTTTTTGATTGTGAAAATCTGCCCGGAAAAGCGTGATTCCGACTTATTCCAAAGTTTGTAAAACTGCGAATAGCATTCTGAAAACACGGGATATGATGTATTTGGTGCTAGATTCCGCCATATAACGCATTTCTGAAGCAAAATCTTGCTTCTGAGCAGATTTACAGAATCAAAAATTTCTCAACGAAACTCAGAAAAAACGCTGATAACTCGCTGGAAACGCAAAATTTTGTGCATTTGAGGACAGATTCATGCGTATTATGTTGTATTGGATAGATTTATGTAATTTGCGATACTTTGAAACTGCTGAGAATGTGGTAATTTTGACTTATTTCAAACTTCATATAACTGCAGATAGCGCTCTGAAAACACGAGATATGATGTTTTTGTTGATGGATTCATACATATTATGAGTTCCTGAATAGGAATATGAGCTTTTTGATTGTGAAAATCTGCCTGGAAAAGCGTGATTTCGACTTATTCCAAAGTTTGTAAAACTGCGAATAGCACTCTAAAAACACGAAATATGATGTATTTGGTGCTAGATTCTGCCATATAACGCATTTCTGAAGCAAAATCTAGCTTCTGAGCAGATTTACAGAATCAAAAATTTCTCAACGAAACTCAGAAAAAACGCTGATAACTTGCTGGAAACGCAAAATTTTGTGCATTTGAGGACAGATTCATGCGTATTATGTTGTATTGGATAGATTTATGTGATTTGCGATACTTTGAAACTGCTGAAAATGTGGTAATTTTGACTTATTTCAAACTTCATATAACTGCAGATAGCGCTCTGAAAACACGAGATATAATGTTTTTGTTGATGGATTCATACATATTATGAGTTCCTGAATAGGAATATGAACTTTTTGATTGTGAGAATCTGCCCGGAAGAGCGTGATTTCGACTAATTCCAAAGTTTGTGAAACTGCGAATAGCACTCTAAAAACACGAAATATGATGTATTTGGTGCTAGATTCTGCCATATAACGCATTTCTGAAGCAAAATCTTGCTTCTGAGCAGATTTACAGAATCAAAAATTTCTCAACGAAACTCAGAAAAAACGCTGATAACTCGCTGGAAACGCAAAATTTTGTGCATTTGAGGACAGATTCATGCGTATTATGTTGTATTGGATAGATTTATGTGATTTGCGATACTTTGAAACTGCTGAGAATGTGGTAATTTTGACTTATTTCAAACTTCATATAACTGCAGATAGCGCTCTGAAAACACGAGATATATTGTTCTTGTTGATGGATTCATACATATTATGAGTTCCTGAATAGGAATATGAACTTTTTGATTGTGAAAATCTGCCTGGAAAAGCGTGATTTCGACTTATTCCAAAGTTTGTAAACCTGCGAATAGCACTCTAAAAACACGAAATATGATGTATTTGGTGCTAGATTCTGCCATATAACGCATTTCTGAAGCAAAATCTTGCTTCTGAGCAGATTTACAGAATCAAAAATTTCTCAACGAAACTCAGAAAAAACGCTGATAACTCGCTGGAAACGCAAAATTTTGTGCGTTTGAGGACAGATTCATGCGTAATATGTTGTATTGGATAGATTTATGTGATTTGCGATACTTTGAAACTGCTGAGAATGTGGTAATTTTGACTTATTTCAAACTTCATATAACTGCAGATAGCGCTCTGAAAACGCGAGATATGATGTTTTTGTTGATGGATTCATACATATTATGAGTTTCTGAATAGGAATATGAACTTTTTGATTGTGAAAATCTGCCCGGAAAAGCGTGATTTCGACTTATTCCAAAGTTTGTAAAACTGCGAATAGCACTCTAAAAACACGAAATATGATGTATTTGGTGCTAGATTCTGCCATATAACGCATTTCTGAAGCAAAATCTTGCTTCTGAGCAGATTTACAGAATCAAAAATTTCTCAACGAAACTCAGAAAAAACGCTGATAACTCGCTGGAAACGCAAAATTTTGTGCATTTGAGGACAGATTCATGCGTATTATGTTGTATTGGATAGATTTATGTGATTTGCGATACTTTGAAGCTGCTGAGAATGTGGTAATTTTGACTTATTTCAAACTTCATATAACTGCAGATAGCGCTCTGAAAACACGAGATATGATGTTTTTGTTGATGGATTCATACATATTATGAGTTCCTGAATAGGAATATGTGCTTTTTGATTGTGAAAATCTGCCTGGAAAAGCGTGATTTCGACTTATTCCAAAGTTTGTAAAACTGCGAATAGCACTCTAAAAACACGAAATATGATGTATTTGGTGCTAGATTCTGCCATATAACGCATTTCTGAAGCAAAATCTTGCTTCTGAGCAGATTTACAGAATCAAAAATTTCTCAACGAAACTCAGAAAAAACGCTGATAACTCGCTGGAAACGCAAAATTTTGTGCATTTGAGGACAGATTCATGCGTATTATGTTGTATGGGATAGATTTATGTGATTTGCGATACTTTGAAACGGCTGAGAATGTGCTAATTTTGACTTATTTCAAACTTCATATAACTGCAGATAGCGCTCTGAAAACACGAGATATAATGTTTTTGTTGATGGATTCATACATATTATGAGTTCCTGAATAGGAATATGAACTTTTTGATTGTGAGAATCTGCCCGGAAGAGCGTGATTTCGACTTATTCCAAAGTTTGTGAAACTGCGAATAGCACTCTAAAAACACGAAATATGATGTATTTGGTGCTAGATTCTGCCATATAACGCATTTCTGAAGCAAAATCTTGCTTCTGAGCAGATTTACAGAATCAAAAATTTCTCAACGAAACTCAGAAAAAACGCTGATAACTCGCTGGAAACGCAAAATTTTGTGCATTTGAGGACAGATTCATGCGTATTATGTTGTATTGGATAGATTTATGTGATTTGCGATACTTTGAAACTGCTGAGAATGTGGTAATTTTGACTTATTTCAAACTTCATATAACTGCAGATAGCGCTCTAAAAACACGAGATATATTGTTTTTGTTGATGGATTCATACATATTATGAGTTCCTGAATAGGAATATGAACTTTTTGATTGTGAAAATCTGCCTGGAAAAGCGTGATTTCGACTTATTCCAAAGTTTGTAAAACTGCGAATAGCATTCTGAAAACACGGGATATGATGTATTTGGTGCTAGATTCTGCCATATAACGCATTTCTGAAGCAAAATCTTGCTTCTGAGCAGATTTACAGAATCAAAAATTTCTCAACGAAACTTAGAAAAAACGCTGATAACTCGCTGGAAACGCAAAATTTTGTGCGTTTGAGGACAGATTCATGCGTATTATGTTGTATTGGATAGATTTATGTGATTCGCGATACTTTGAAACTGCTGAGAATGTGGTAATTTTGACTTATTTCAAACTTCATATAACTGCAGATAGCGCTCTGAAAACGCGAGATATGATGTTTTTGTTGATGGATTCATACATATTATGAGTTTCTGAATAGGAATATGAACTTTTTGATTGTGAAAATCTGCCCGGAAAAGCGTGATTTCGACTTATTCCAAAGTTTGTAAAACTGCGAATAGCACTCTAAAAACACGAAAAATGATGTATTTGGTGCTAGATTCTGCCATATAACGCATTTCTGAAGCAAAATCTTGCTTCTGAGCAGATTTACAGAATCAAAAATTTCTCAACGAAACTCAGAAAAAACGCTGATAACTCGCTGGAAACGCAAAATTTTGTGCATTTGAGGACCGATTCATGCGTATTATGTTGTATTGGATAGATTTATGTGATTTGCGATACTTTGAAACTGCTGAGAATGTGGTAATTTTGACTTATTTCAAACTTCATATAACTGCAGATAGCGCTCTGAAAACACGAGATATGATGTTTTTGTTGATGGATTCATACATATCATGAGTTCCTGAATAGGAATATAAACTTTTTGATTGTGAAAATCTGCCCGGAAAAGCGTGATTTCGACTTATTCCAAAGTTTGTAAAACTGCAAATAGCATTCTCAAAACACGGGATATGATGTATTTGGTGCTAGATTCCGCCATATAACGCATTTCTGAAGCAAAATCTTGCTTCTGAGCAGATTTACAGAATCAAAAATTTACCAACGAAACTCAGAAAAAACGCTGATAACTCGATGGAAACGCAAAATTTTGTGCATTTGAGGACAGATTCATGCGTATTATGTTGTATTGGATAGATTTATGTGATTTGCGATACTTTGAAACTGCTGAGAATGTGGTAATTTTGACTTATTTCAAACTTCATATAACTGCAGATGGCGCTCTGAAAACACGAGATATGATGTTTTTGTTGATGGATTCATACATATTACGAGTTCCTGAATAGGAATATGAGCTTTTTGATTGTGAAAATCTGCCTGGAAAAGCGTGATTTCGACTTATTCCAAAGTTTGTAAAACTGCGAATAGCACTCTAAAAACACGAAATATGATGTATTTGGCGCTAGATTCTGCCATATAACGCATTTCTAAAGCAAAATCTTGCTTCTGAGCAGATTTACAGAATCAAAAATTTCTCAACGACACTCAGAAAAAACGCTGATAACTCGCTGGAAACGCAGAATTTTGTGCGTTTGAGGACAGATTCATGCGTATTATGTTGTATTGGAAAGATTTATGTGATTTGCGATACTTTGAAACTGCTGAGAATGTGGTAATTTTGACTTATTTCAAACTTCATATAACTGCAGATAGCGCTCTGAAAACGCGAGATATGATGTTTTTGTTGATGGATTCATACATATTATGAGTTCCTGAATAGGAATATGAACTTTTTGATTGTGAAAATCTGCCCGGAAAAGCGTGATTTCGACTTATTCCAAAGTTTGTAAAACTGCGAATAGCACTCTAAAAACACGAAATATGATGTATTTGGTGCTAGATTCTGCCATAT
Organism: Dromius quadrimaculatus; assembly: GCA_963989225.1. Classification (NCBI taxonomy): domain Eukaryota; kingdom Metazoa; phylum Arthropoda; class Insecta; order Coleoptera; family Carabidae; genus Dromius; species Dromius quadrimaculatus. The sequence continues at coordinate 30,942 of CAXDIG010000377.1, forward strand.
AATGCATTTCTAAAGCAAAATCTTGCTTCTGAGCAGATTTACAGAATCAAAAATTTCTCAACGAAACTCAGAAAAAACGCTGATAACTCGCTGGAAACGCAAAATTTTGTGCATTTGAGGACAGATTCATGCGTATTATGTTGTATTGGATAGATTTATGTGATTTGCGATACTTTGAATTTGCTGAGAATGTGGTAATTTTGACTTATTTCAAACTTCATATAACTGCAGATAGCGCTCTGAAAACACGAGATATGATGTTTTTGTTGATGGATTCATACATATTATGAGTTCCTGAATAGGAATATGAACTTTTTGATTGTGAAAATCTGCCCGGAAAAGCGTGATTTCGACTTATTCCAAAGTTTGTAAAACTGCGAATAGCATTCTGAAAACACGGGATATGATGTATTTGGTGCTAGATTCCGCCATATAACGCATTTCTGAAGCTAAATCTTGCTTCTGAGCAGATTTACAGAATCAAAAATTTCTCAACGAAACTCAGAAAAAACGCTGATAACTCGCTGGAAACGCAAAATTTTGTGCATTTGAGGACAGATTCATGCGTATTATGTTGTATTGGATAGATTTATGTAATTTGCGATACTTTGAAACTGCTGAGAATGTGGTAATTTTGACTTATTTCAAACTTCATATAACTGCAGATAGCGCTCTGAAAACACGAGATATGATGTTTTTGTTGATGGATTCATACATATTATGAGTTCCTGAATAGGAATATGAGCTTCTTGATTGTGAAAATCTGCCCGGAAAAGCGTGATTTCGACTTATTCCAAAGTTTGTAAAACTGCGAATAGCACTCTAAAAACACGAAATATGATGTATTTGGTGCTAGATTCCGCCATATAACGCATTTCTGAAGCAAAATCTTGCTTCTGAGCAGATTTACAGAATCAAAAATTTCTCAACGAAACTCAGAAAAAACGCTGATAACTCGCTGGAAACGCAAAATTTTGTGCATTTGAGGACAGATTCATGCGTATCATGTTGTATTGGTAGATTTATGTGATTTGCGATACTTTGAAACTGCTGAGAATGTGGTAATATTGACTTATTTCAAACTTCATATAACTGCAGATAGCGCTCTGAAAACACGAGATATAATGTTTTTGTTGATGGATTCATTCATATTATGAGTTCCTGAATAGGAATATGAACTTTTTGATTGTGAGAATCTGCTCGGAAGAGCGTGATTTCGACTTATTCCAAAGTTTGTGAAACTGCGAATAGCACTCTAAAAACACGAAATATGATGTATTTGGTGCTAGATTCTGCCATATAACGCATTTCTAAAGCAAAATCTTGCTTCTGAGCAGATTTACAGAATCAAAAATTTCTCAACGAAACTCAGAAAAAACGCTGATAACTCGCTGGAAACGCAAAATTTTGTGCATTTGAGGACAGATTCATGCGTATTATGTTGTATTGGATAGATTTATGTGATTTGCGATACTTTGAAACTGCTGAGAATGTGGTAATTTTGACTTATTTCAAACTTCATATAACTGCAGATAGCGCTCTGAAAACACGAGATATATTGTTTTTGTTGATGGATTCATACATATTATGAGTTCCTGAATGAGAATATGAACTTTTTGATTGTGAAAATCTGCCTGGAAAAGCGTGATTTCGACTTATTCCAAAGTTTGTAAAACTGCGAATAGCACTCTAAAAACACGAAATATGATGTATTTGGTGCTAGATTCTGCCATATAACGCATTTCTGAAGCAAAATCTTGCTTCTGAGCAGATTTACAGAATCAAAAATTTCTCAACGAAACTCAGAAAAAACGCTGATAACTCGCTGGAAACGCAAAATTTTGTGCGTTTGAGGACAGATTCATGCGTATTATGTTGTATTGGATAGATTTATGTGATTTGCGATACTTTGAAACTGCTGAAAATGTGGTAATTTTGACTTATTTCAAACTTCATATAACTGCAGATAGCGCTCTGAAAACGCGAGATATGATGTTTTTGTTGATGGATTCATACATATTATGAGTTTCTGAATAGGAATATGAACTTTTTGATTGTGAAAATCTGCCCGGAAAAGCGTGATTTCGACTTATTCCAAAGTTTGTAAAACTGCGAATAGCACTCTGAAAACACGAAATATGATGTATTAGTAGTAAAGCAAGGAGAGTACGGGATCAAGGGGTGGTATCTGAGGGGGGTATAGAGTTCAAGGGGTAAGACGGGAGGGGGAGTCCAATGGTTGCGTTGGGGAGGGTGATGCGGACCGGCCGCCGCGGCAGCCCGCGAAGACGTTGACTGACGTTGGCTGAAGGTGTTGGCTGAAGACGTTGGTTGAATCTTGAGACATAGACGTTGACTGACGTTGGCTGAAGGCGTTGGCTGGAGACGTTGGTTGAATCTTGAGACATAGGCTTGAAGACGTTTTTGTTAGTATTGATTTTTGAATTTTAATTTATGCACCCCAACCAGCATTGGTTATACTTATTAATTAACACGTGTGTCTGGACTTCAAAAGATGACTCATCATATTCATGCACCCTAATTAATTAAACCCTCAATTGCACAGGAATTAGCAAACCGTTTAACCCGCATTTTTACCATATGTTGTTAGATGTAAGTCATGAATGTTTATAAATTTATGTACCCCAATTTTTACATTCACTTTAGCAAGCGTGAGGATTTTTAATTGTTATTCATAAACCGTGACAATGACTCACAAACAAACAAAATTTATAAAAGTCATAAAGTATAAATAACCTATATGCATCCTAATTGCGAAGAAAAGGAAAGGATATTAGGAAAATAAGACACAAGATTACACATAAATAACTTTATTCATATATACATACATATTTCAAAATATAATAGTGCATTTCAAGTTCTCTTAAAATTCCATCTGATTTCCAGCCACCACAAAGTTGTAACCATGTGAATATGTGCTTGTAAAAATATTGTTAACTATTCGTTTGTCATCTTTTGCGCATAAAGCCAACTTATTTTGTTCAATTGTAAATACTCATGATTTTTGGATGTAATTAAAGTCTGTGATTTTGTTACAGACTCGTTATTAAAAAGACATTTATAATAATCGTCAAAATTTATAGAATTTACTGTAGCTTTTGTAACACCTTTAGCTTTTTTACTTACTTTATATGTATTTGAAATAAGTGTCTTGTAAGCATACATTTTTGCTCGTAGACCTATAAACTCACTCATAATATTACCATTATTTTCATCTTTCATCAAGCCAAGTACTTTTTTATTCACTAAGGGCATGTTATAAACATTATCGATTAAATAATCAGACGTGTCAAACTTGTGAATATCTCTTTACATAATTTCGTAAATATCTACATTTTTAAACAAATAAATTAAACTGTCTGTATCAGTGTAACAAAGTTGAGCTCTTGCACCTAAATTTTGTTTCACATAATTATAATGAAAATCATGAATGTATGTTTTCGAAATATCCAAAATTAAAAAACCGACATAAATAGGTTTATTAAAAGTTACTGTTTTTTTACTCATTTCAATTAATATAATATCATCGTCTAAAATCGCACAGCTATGGAAATTTGGTTTAGCTATTAGCGCTTTGGCTCCATATCTACCATCCCATTGATTCACTAATCTAACATCCTTATGTTTTCTAACATTTTCCATTGTTTTACCAAAAACTGCATTGTTTAAAAGTTTAAAAAAATTTTTTTCAAACTCATTATTTGATTTTTTTCTTAAATCAGTATTTAAATCTATATAAGGTTTTAGCCATTGACTTTGACTAAATTTTAAAATTCTATGAACACACGTAATTTCTAGACCTAGACTTATACACTGTTTCAAATTTTGGTAATGAATAACATAATTTTTTCTGTTATACAAATGTGCAACTAATTTCGAATATTTAGATGTTGGCGGAGTAAAATTTTCAGGACACAGAGGTAAATCATTGTGAAGTTTATGTAATCTATCAGGGTAATTTAAATCTACCTCAAATATATATCCTATTTCAGAATTTTCTGTCATGTTCATTAAATCAATATTATAAAATTCAGACGGTTCAATCCATTCAAAATTTCCAAAAGGTAAATACTGACACATTGCGGCTCCGTATAAATTATTAACATCGAAATACATTAAATAACTCTCATCAAATTCAGGATCATAAGATTCACCCATATATTTGTTATTCGCTTTTGCATATCGTTTTGAAACTTGTACAAGACCTCCGCGTATACCTTTTTCAATAAATAAAAGTTTTCCAACATCTGTTAATAACTCAAGTTTTATATTAGTTAATTTCAACATTGCGTCAAATGCCAAACCAGGAGCAGTATAATAATGCAGTGCATCTAATTTATATGTTTCGAAACAATTTTTACGAAAACTTTTAAATACATCCGCTAATAAATGCACATCTGTCGCAAGATAAAGATCTGAATATTCCCCCAGAGTTTTTATGTCAAATACCTGCCAAACATCAAGTGCGTGCGTATAATCGTCCTGACTGATGTTTTCATTTTTTAAAGAGCTAAAAAAATTTTCTAATTTTGGTAAACAACTTTCTTCAAATTTACTCCAACAGTCAACATACTCATAGGGAAATACACCCTTTCGAGTTAGTAATTTAAATTTGATTTCATCTTTACAAAATTCCCTTGTAATTAATTTTTCACTCTCATCCAAATATGATGATAATTTTTCAATACTACTAGCCATAAATCGGAAGGAGTCTATAAATCTGAAATAAATTTTTGTATTTTTTACATATTTTGTGAATGAGATATATCGCTCTTTGTTTATTGGTAGAAGAGATACCTGACCAGGAAATCCGTTAGCGATGTTTTTTATAATAAAATGAGCATCATAATTACTAAGATTATGAAACACTACAGGAATGGCATGCGACTTCTTGAAATTCAAATTACACGCCTGGTGGGCGGCTCCTCTATAACTATTCGTAGATATAAAATGGTTGTGATCGCAAACTTTAATATCTGATGGTAAAAATGGCTTTCTACAAATATGACAAATTTTTTCATTTGAAAATTGAAGTTCTTGTTCTTTTGTCATAATTAGTGGTTCAGGATTTCCAAATCTTTCATTTATAAATTCAGCAATTTTATAAAGTTGATTTGAAAACCAGTCAATACAATTTGGACTTCTGTTTAGTTTAAAAAACGATAGTGAATTATCATATGAACATTTCAAATAGAATGCTATACTACATGGAATATGTTTATGAACTTTTTGCGAATTTTTATTCTGAATTTCAACTTGTTTCTGTAGTATAGATTCTATATCAGCGTATATTACGAAAGGTACTTGATCTTGATGATGAAAGTTTTTAAATTTCAAAAATTTATTTTCTTCTGTTGGTAGTTCAACGCGACATTCATTTATTAACTTACAGTCCAAATAATGCTTTCTCAGTATAGCCTCTGTTTTAAAATGATTTAAACATCTATCGCAAAAATAATTTTTCCCATTATGTTTGGAAATTTGTTTTGCTAGAAGCCTAGATAAATTTTTTATCCACATAAAATGATAATTTACATTTGTCTTGATACTTCTGATAATTTCATTTGTATTATCACATTCCATTTCTTCACTTCCTTCATCATCATCATTTTTGTATATCATGAGCAGATGAATACATTCTCCATATTCAAATTTAGATAAATATATTGGAACTATCTGATTCTTATTTTTAGATACTTTTTCTTAAGTATAAACATTAATTGATATATTATTTAATTTTTCAAATTTTGGTACATCTGTTAACTGTAACGGAAAAGCTAGACCTTCATATTTCAAAACTTGACTAAAATGAGGATATGATGAAGTTCGGTCTACATTATTATTTGCAGGATACAAAGCAGAAACTATGGCCCACAAGAAACAATAATCATCTTTATTTTTCACATTGATAACAGCTTGTTTTTGTTTAATATCAGTTGGAAGTTCAATATATGAGCCGCCTCCAATAGGAATGTATTTATTGATATTAATTTTCAAGTGTAAAATTTCAAATAAACTCCAACCGGAATCGCGCTCGGCGAATTCAGATAATTTAGTTAATATTTTATCTTCAATATTATCGTGATACCATTCGCTTATATTTGTAGTTTCAGTTATAATTGCATTAGATGTACAGAATGATTTTATTTCTACTGCTTCTGTTTTAGGCATAATAAAATTTGCACTGAATATAACATTTACTTTCAATGGAGATAATTTCAACGATTGATTTATTTTATTCGAAAATATTCTGAAACATTTTTTTAAAAATAAAGCAGGATCTTTATATTTTATATTAACAATCATACCAGTACGTATACGACAATCAAAGCATGATTGTAAATCCTGCCAAATTAGTTTTCTTGAATTTGATTTAGTTAGACCAGCACCTCGTTTTGATTCTTTGATTTTCTCCCGCCAAAACTTGAACAATGCTAAGTTAGATTCTAACTGAAACAAATTTCCATTTACTGTTTTGTTCTTTTTCAAAGCTTTATTAATCAATAGAATAAACTTATTAATTTGTTTGATTAAACGAATATAATCTTCTGATTTATTCAAAAATTTCACAGTTTTATCAAGTGTTTTGAGAATATTGGTACTGAGCTCAGCAAGACTCGCCATGTTAATCAAAATGCAAGTGTCTGTAATATTCAAAGTGTCTCGCTTAAGTACCCGCATAGCAGTGTTGCCAACGGTTCCCTGGAAAGCATATGAGCAGTGTTACCAAGGTTTTAGGAATGTGCGTGAGAGGAATAAAAGTAATAAATCTTCATACATATTTTATTTACAAAAGAAAAAAAAAAATAATAAATACAAAATTGAAACTTCATAGACTACTTACAGAATTAGTTAGAGGATTATAATTAATTATTTTATCATGCAATATTAAACAATAAGCTGCAGTATTATCAGGCACATTTTCATTAGTTTCAAATTCTAACCTTATATCTACACTACCCGATTTCAGTGTCTCACTCTGATGTGAACAATCTATGACAACAAGTGGTGCTAAAGTTACAAATTCATGTGGTGTGAAAATAGGTTCACATGGTCGTTCATAGTAAGACAATTGAAATTGAGTGTACATTTCATATAACATAGCCCATTGGTTACTATTAAAATTGAGATTCAGATTATCATATGGATATATCTCAGAGTTCAAATATAATTTAATATTAGTCAAATTACAATGATCAAATCGACTCATATTTTTATTATGTTTATTTTTGCGGTCAGTTTGAAATCCAACGATGACAAAACGTGGAGTCTCCAGCTGTGTTGATGTTTTGATTGGCCATGAATGTCGCTGTGTATTTTGCAGTAAAGGGTATTCATGAAGTTCCCAGCTTCGGAATGCTATTTCCAAGTTGACACTTTTCTCCATATACTTCATAAGAATTAACCGTTCTGCGTCCGCCACTGATATGTGAGGGATCTTCCAATACACTTTATCTAACTTCATTTGCATATTACCCGAAGTATCTTCAATGGCATTTACATCCGAACTGCTACGTATAAGAACTAATTCTTGTCGCAAATTTAGAATTATTTTTTTAAAATCTTCACAGAAACCCAAGAGCATATTTAGTGGAATGCATACGTTGAAATTACCCTTCTTATTAATGATCTGACTTGTAATATCAGATGTAGGGGACCAGCCTGCGTTTTGTAAGCGTTTACTTTCATTAGCATTATATGAAACATAACCTTTCATGCAAGAAGTTAAACCCGGGTTTCGAACTCTATCTATTACAACACCTCCAACTTCATACCGAATTTCATTGAATAAAAATGCGAAGGCATTATTTACCAGTTTAGCTGTAGTTGAAACTTTGTTGTCTTGAGTTAAAAGTTTACCCTCGATATATAATAAGCTATTCCAGGGATATGTATAAATATCTTGCTGTTGGATAGGAATTCGTATCTCATCATTATTATTCAAAGTAGTTGAAGCATATGGCTGATGCGTGTGTTTCTCTGCGTGACTAATTGAGTCATCGAACAGAGCTTTTTCCGAAACATTTGAAATATTAGCGTTCATTATGATGTATACATAAAATAAAATTTCTTGATTTTTTATACTGAATTCTTATCCAAATAACAACGGCTTTAAATCGCTTCTTTCGTTTATCCAGATCGAATTTTGAATCCTAAAGACTTGAGAAACTGATGGTTAAGAGGTGTTAACTCAACGACAGCTTTCTTAATAATGCCATCTTTGTAGCAATGTGGTTTATTTATATGCCGAGAAGGACAGTTGAACTTAATACCCATTCTGCTTCTTAAGATGTAGTCTTACCGTGACAACTTCACCTCTGAAATTGACGAAGTTTCCATCTTGATCCACTATTTCAAGTCTAAGAGATGATATTATACGCGTATTGATTGGTAGATAAATAACTTGGTTTGGAGTTTCTATAATTTTGAAACCAGGTGGCACGCGCGGAAAAAATTCATGTAATATATGAACTTTGTTATTATTAGAATATGAGTTTGTAGTTATGTTACACTCAATACATATTGCATTCACTTTAGTTATAGAAACGGGAAAATCAGATTCATGGAGTTTATTTTCACTTAGTTTACGCGGTTTGAACCCTAAAAGATTACCAATAGAATCACTCGGTTCAAAATTAATTTCTTTATTACTTTTTATTTCACACTTGAGCGTATTATTGTTAGCCTCAATCTCCAATTCAGTATCTTTACTCAAGTTTTTTGATAAATATTTTTTTATGTCTTCAATTTCGTAGGAACCTTCAGGGACCGTAATAACATTATTTTGTAAATAAAATTTATTATTACTCTCTTCAATATTTGGAATTGAATTATATGCTTCGAAACTTATTAAGCCAAGCAAATATTCAGAATTATCATCAAGTTCAATCGGGGGGTGAAAGTGTCTTTCAAGAATGGAGCCTTGACCGAACAGAGTAAATGTGAACGACATGATTACGTCCGCTCGTATAAGAAAGACAAACACAAGTGTCCACACTTCACGCTGTTATATGATTGATATGTATCGTAATTATAGCTAATTAAAGAATGCTTACCAAAATAAGACACTAATTCTTTTGGTGGGGGTAAATTACCATAGCTGTCAAAATATGTTACTATATTATCACGTTTTTTATATGCTATCCAGTGTGACCCCGGCTTGTCACTATTATCTAAATTAATTATTGCCGATTCATATCGATTTATTCTTCTAGGCAATTTATCTTTCATAAAAACGCCTCGGAAGTGGGCAATTTTTAAAATTTTCGCATATTTAATAAGATCAAAATTACTTAGTGCACGTGATGGTAGTTTTATTGGAAGTTTTTTGACACATATAAACCAAGACCTTTCCTATACGGCTTCAAATACAGACCTTTACCTATTGCAATAGATTCCATCATTTTGTTATGACGCTGAGCTTCCTTCAATTGTTCAGTGGCGGCACGCGCGTCGTTTACAGCCTTTGCGATACCCGCGGCTCCACCCCCGAGGGCCCCCAAAGCACTAAGTCCAGCGAATATAGGAATTAGCGGTAAAATTCCTCCTTTTTTAGGAACAGATATTACTCTCGGATTTTTAATTTTTCTTCTTATTCGTTTAATTGTGCGTAAAGCTACTTTTGCAGATTTATTCAAGTCAGAATTTGATTTCATGGCTTTTCGCGCTCGACTGATCGCGTGATGAAAAGATAATTCATTCTTTGGTACTTTGATCATGATTTAAATACAAACACGTCTGTCCCAGTCAACAGTCGGTGATGAACTGTGACCGAGACACAATCGTGCTGCTTTATATACTCGGCAATGGAGGTTGTTGAACAGAATAATAAACTTATGGTCAAAAATTACGATTTTCAAAGACATGATGGAGTACGTCGGCATAGTTCACTGTTACCAAATACAATTAGATGTGTTTGTACTGGTCCATCGGGATCAGGAAAGACAAATGTTATGATAGCGTTATTGGAAAATAAGAATGGACTACATTTTGAAAATGTTTACATTTATTCTAAATCTTTATTTCAACCGAAATATCAGTATTTGAGAAGTTTATTAGATCCCATTGAAGGTATAGGTTATTATGCGTACACAGATAGTAATACAGTAGGAAAACCCGTTGATGCTAAAAATAATTCAGTTGTAATTTTTGATGACGTAGCATGTGACAAGCAAGATATTATTCGAGAATACTTTAGTATGGGGCGTCATAAAGATTTAGATTGTTTTTATCTATGTCAAACATATACCAGAATTCCTAAACATCTCATACGTGATAATGTAAATTTTTTAATTCTATTTAAACAGGATGATTTGAATTTAAAACATGTATATACAGATCATGTTAATGCGGACATGTCTTATGAAACTTTTAAGAACCTCTGTGTTTTGTGTTGGCGTGATAAGTATGGTTTCGTAGTTATCGACAAAGACAGTGATATTAATACAGGTCGCTACCGTAGAGGGTTTGATCATTTTATAATAAATAGTGATAAACCTAATGAAAATCATTAGTTGCTTCTTACGCTTTTAGCAGTAAACACCTAGTAGCATTCAAGATCTTGTATTTTAAACAGGGTCTGTTTCTTAAAACAGCTAATTAAACAGGGTGTTTCTTGAAAACAGCTAATTAAACAGAGTCTGTTTCTTGGAAACAGCTAATTGAATAGAGTCTGTCTCTTAAAAACAGCTAATTAAACAGGGTCTGTTTCTTAGGAACAGCTAATTAAACAGAGTCTGTTTCTTGAAAACAGCTAATTGAATAGGGCCTGTTTCTTAAAACAGCTAATTAAACAGGGTCTGTTTCTCAAGAGCAGATATTAAACAGGGTCTGTTTCTTGAAAACAGTTAACTAAACAGGGTCTGTTTCTTTAAAACAGCTAATAGATTATGTGCTGGCAGTCTGTTTCAACATCTGTATCTTATTTTTTATTGAATTGTTTTAATTCAATTCTCCAGATATTAGGGTTGTTTTTATAAATTTATTTATTTTTTTTTTGTATTTTGAAAACATGAATGAACGTTTAACGAAGAATTTAATAGCTACCCGAAATATTATCAAACAAAAACTTAAAAATATTAAACTTGGTACTTTACACAGAGAAGCAGAATTACAAACGCAATACAAACCAATTATCAAATCTTTACAAGAAATTGCAACTAATTTACCAGTAACTAAAGAGGAAGTAAAAAGTGAGCCAAAAGAAGAGATAGAAGAAAAACTTGATGCATCTGAGAGTTACTCAGGTCCAGACTTCTTGAAAACAGATGTTGTTGCTGAAACTGAAAATGATGATGGTGTATTCAGAGAACGTAGTAGATCTATGAGTTCAGATCAAGATCAGCCATCATTAACAAGAGAAGATATTTTAAATCTAACACAACATCCTTCATTCCGTGAATATTTAGATCAGTATCATGAACTACCACGACAGTATATTGAAGAACTTGTGCTCGATGATACAGATTCATTCGATTTCAAATACGGAGTGCGACATGATGTTAGTACTGATAAATTCTTCATAGGCGATTCTGAATTCGACCTTGACGGTAAAGATATAATTATTAAAAATATTAAATACATTGGAACACCCGGATTATACGAACTTTTATTCAAAAAGAATCCGGTCGGTTTTACTGAAATCGATAGAAAAAATTATATTGATATTGTGAAAAGAACTAATGCTGCTCGTCGACATTACAGTGACAGTGAACAGCTTGCTGGGACTAGATTACATAAATATAAAACAATCATCGCTCCATCATTTGAAACTCGAAGAAGATTTCTATCAGCGCCTAAGAGAACTACGACAAAATATGCTAAAGGTTATTTTAAAACTTTTACTAATAAATCAATCGAGTATGTTCATTGGAATGATGTTAATGAGCTAATTGATCGTTTGCGCTTACTAATTGCATCGCGGGATGCTGGTCATACTGGTCACAATAATGAAATATTATCAATTATCGAAGAGTTAAAAGAAGCACAAGTTATAGAATAGTTTCATTTCAATCATGACTCTCGACCGCTTCGGACGACATTTTGAGCATTACAAAATAAAGAAACACATTGATAATTTGAAAATTAGTCTGCTGAAGGAAGTAGAAAAAATTAAAGTTAGTATTCGATCAGAGCTATTAAAAACAAAATTCAAGAATATTGTTGTAATAAATTTGATTTTAGAATAACAAGGTCAAGAGTATGAAATAAAAAATAGTTCAGATAGAGCAACTTACATTTTACCCTGCAGTGGAAAAATAATTGATGTTAGACTAAATAATCCAAAAGAACTTCTCAATTATTCCATCAACAATATTTATCATTTTGATTTAATTAATAAAAACGTTACTCAAGGTGATAGATTACAAATTAAACGTGGAAAATTGAGTTGGGATACACCATTATTATATATTGAATTATTATTAGAAACCCCAGTATACTATGTCGAAAATTAAACGTGATGTTGTAGAAGAGCTACATAAAGCTGCACGTATAAATTTTCCTAGAAGACGAGTAATAGTGAAAGGATTGAATGATTTATTTCAAGCAGATTTAGTAGAAATGATTCCTTATGCTAGAATGAATAAAGGATATCGATATATTCTAGTTGTTATTAACGTATTCTCTAAATATCTTTGGACTAAACCTGTCAAAACTAAATCAGGCGTAGAAATTACTCAAGCTATGAAAAGTATTTTGAGCAAAAGTAACCAAATTTCTCGTAATCTTCAGACAGACCAAGGAAAAGAGTTTTATAACCAAAATTTTCAAAATTTAATGAAAAATCATAGCATTAATCATTATTCATCTTTTAGTACTGAAAAAGCATCTGTTGTTGAGCGTGTTAATAGGACTTTGAAATCATTGATGTGGAAAGAATTCAGCTTGCAAGGAACATATAAATGGTTGAATTTATTACCAAAATTGACTGAGAAATATAATAATACAATTCATACGACCATCAAAATGAGACCTGTTAATGTGAGTAAGAAGAATGAAAAGGCTCTTCTTAATAGTGTTTATAGCAAAATTAAGATTGTTGGAACAGCAAAATTAAAAGTAGGTGATTTCGTACGTATAAGTAAACACAGAGAAGCTTTTGTAAAGGGTTACACTCCTAATTGGTCAAATGAAATTTTTATTATACATCAAGTACAAATGACGAACCCAATAACATATGTACTCAAGGATCAAAGTGAGCAACTTGTTAAAGGTGGATTTTATGAACATGAACTGCAAAAAGTAAAATACCCTGATATTTATCTTGTTGAAAAAGTAATCAGGCGGAAGGGTGACAAAGTGTATGTCAAATGGTTGGGATTCAGCTCCGCCCATAACAGTTGGATACATAAAAATAATATAGAATAAATTTTTTCTCATTTATATCTTGAACATCAACTGGTTTAAACATGTCTGTCTTCATGGTTGATTTACAAGGTTTCCAAATATTTCGTGATAATAAAGTTCACTTTATTTGTAAAGAATTTGCAGCTTTGAATTTAGAAAGTGGTGAATATTCTACAGAAATATTTCTACCACCCTTCCCTTTGAGTGAATTGAATACAAAAAGTAGAAGAAATGTTACGTGGCTAAGTAATAAATATCATAATTTAGATTGGAATTACGGTACAACTGTATATAGTGATTTGGAAAAAAGTATAAAATCTGTTTTTATGAATGTTGAAACAATATATGTAAAAGGTAATGATAAAATTAGATGGCTAGATGATATATTAAAGCCTCATGAAATAAATATCAAAAATATTGAGAGTTTTAACTGTCCAAAATTTAAAAAAATATGCAAATCTTCAAAACCCAATCTTTGCACGTCACATACTAAAAACTGTGCTGTACAAAATGTACATGCTTTAAGAAAGTGGTATAAAAATAAGTTTAATTCTCCGACATCTTTTAAAAAATTTCATGAATGTGGAATTTTACACTTTATGTTACAAGAAGAAATTGCCTGTTTACCTATGGAGTTTATCATGATTTATGCAGAGCGGCAAATCGATATTCGATGGAACTGGTTTCCGAAGATATGGCGGGAAAATGAAGAATTTAGAAAATACCGCTGCTGTACTGAACACTCAGAAATTAATACTGAAGACCAAATAGGTGGATTACTTCCGTTAAAGAAGAATTGTATAAAATGTAATTTTTGATATGTATTGTAATTAAATATTCTATTGTATTAATATTAATAAATAAATGATTTTATGAGAAGAAAAGTTTTGTTCTAATTTCAATAAACCTAATCACATATATTTGTTTGGATAAGCAGGTGAAGGTTGAGTAAAAAAAAAAAAAAAAATAATTATTAATAATCATTTATTGACAATAAAATCATGGTATTATAATCAAAATACATATACTCATATAATTCCTTAACTACTTTCACATTTCAGTATACTTATCTTATTTTCTAATATAGGATTGAGAATACATGCATAATAAGTATTAATTTTACGTTTAAATCTTTCTCTATCAATAACCATTTCAATCCACGGACCTTTTCTGGCATTTCTGTAAGCAAAAGCCCATGTTATCATGTGATAAATTTTGACAGTATCGTTGAATTGTACATGTACACTCATCTTTAATATTTAATAGCTTAAAATTTTCACATAAATTTCTTGTAGCACAAAACGTATCTATATCTGTTTTCAATTGTCTAAGTTTTAACAAATGTTTATTAATAGCACTTTTTAATTCACTGTTCATGTTTAAGAACTTTGAAATTCAAGATTCACAGTGCTTCAACTTTTTCCTTTGGACACGATGTATATTTGACCTTCTGCAGTCTGTTTGTTCACGTTTTGCAGATCTTCATCAGACAGCTTATCAAACCTCGCCCCCAGGATGTTGTCCTCGAGTTCCCCATGTTATCATGTAATAAATTTTACATGTACACTCATCTTCAATACTTAATAGCTTGAAATTTTCGCATAAATTTCTTGTAGCACAAAACGTATCTATATCTGTTTTTAATTGTGTAAGTTTTAACAAATGTTTATTAATAGCACTTTTTAATTCACTGTTTAAGAACTTTGAAATTCAAGATAACAGTGCTTCAATTTTTCCCTTTGGACACAATGTATAGTTACATGCAGCAGCCTGTTATTAGCACTTTTAATTCACTGTTTAAGAACTTTGGAATTCAAGATCCACAGTTTTCCCATTTTTTCCTTTGGACACGATGTATATTTGACCTTCTGCAGCCTGTTTGTTCACGTTTTGCAGATCTTCATCAGACAGCTTATTAAACCTCGCCCCCAGGAATAGGATGTTGTCCTCAAGTTCCAGAATTATTCGATCTCCAAATGTTGTAGTAGTCCGCCGGCAGTTCAAAATTTTATATTTTTTTCCTTTTTTCAAATTTGCCAAAGGAAGAGGCTCTTTAACTTGAGCAACTGTGTTTAGTTTTTCGAAAAGAGACATTTTTTATTTTGTTACTGTTGTTGATGTTAACTCGATGATTCTCAAATGTTAACTGAATTATGATGATGAAAAGTACACTTTTATTGTATAACTCCCCCACTTCAATTTCACCCCTTCCTGAATCCCTAGTTTGTTTTCGCAACACTCAGATGATTTTATTGTCACTAGTATACATATTAAATATGCAAACTAAAAGTTATCCCCTATTTCATGATAAAATCATATTTCAACGTTTAGCACCAGTATAATTCACAGTTGCAATATGTCGCGAATTATAAAAATATTATGAAAGAGGCATCAGAAAATTATTTCATTAGTTTAGTTGCATTGAACTGTTGAGTAACATGGCTACTAAAAACAATGGCACTGTTCAAGAAATAAAAGAAGATTATAAACAAGAAGAAGATCAACAGGAGAAGCCTTCAAGAGTACATCGTATTCCAAATTGGGATTTATTAATAATGGACGACGTAGTGTGTCGCTGTGTGCTGTGCGCAGAGGTTGATAATTATTTAAGTGAAATTTTACAACCTTAAATTACACCTCAAGTTGAGACAATGTGTTGTGTTTGTGCGTGCTGTGCAGGGACGTTGATGAAATTTTACAATCGCCCCTCAAAGTTGATTTGACTATGATGTAAGTCACAATATGCTCTGTCGTAGCTCAGGTGATAGGTCATGAAAACCAGAGGTTCTGGATTTGTGCCTCCAGCGACAGAGCATATTTCACAAAAACTGATTCAGAATTGTTATCCAACGACAACGTGGTGTATTATATGCGTTCTGTGTGGAAGCAAAAATGTATGGACAATCCAGAATCGCCTCTCCAATCGAAAACAATTATTGATTTTCCAAGAATTTATGCTTTGTATTGATAGAGTTTTGAGAGAACTTGAAATGTATTACTATATTGTGTGATATGTATGTGTGAACAAAATTACTTATATATAATATTGTGTTTCATTTCATTTTCCTAATTTATTTCTCTCCGAAATGCGTATAGATTATTTGTTAATTGAAACAGATGTGAAAATCCGTCACGGTTTGTAAATGATAAACTTTTGTGCGTGAGTATAAAAATTAGGGTACATAAATTTCATGAGCTGGTAAAATCGAGTGCTAAACGATTCGCAATTAGGGGGAGTCATCTTTTGCAATCCAGACAACACGTGTTAATCAATAAGCAAAACCAATGCGGGTTAACATCCAATAACATATGGTAAAATCGAGGGTTAAGCGGTTTGCTAATTCCTGTGCAATTGAGGGTTTAATTAATTAGGGTGCATGAATATGATGAGTCATCTTTTGAAGTCCAGACACACGTGTTAATTAATAAGTATAACCAATGCTGGTTGGGGTGCATAAATTAAAATTCAAAAATCAATACTAACAAAAACGTCTTCAAGCCTATGTCTCAAGATTCAACCAACGTCTTCAGCCAACGCCTTCAGCCAACGTCAGTCAACGTCTATGTCTCAAGATTCAACCAACGTCTTCAGCCAACACCTTCAGCCAACGTCAGTCAACGTCTTCGCGGGCTGCCGCGGCGGCCGGTCCGCATCACCCTCCCCAACGCAACCATTGAACTCCCCCTCCCGTCTTACCCCTTGAACTCTATACCCCCCTCAGATACCACCCCTTGATCTCGTACTCTCCTTGCTCTACTACTCAAGTTGAGAAATTTTGGACTCTGTAAATCTGCTCATAAGCTAGATTTTGCTTCAGAAGTGCGTTATATGGCAGAATCTAGCATCAAATACATCATATTTCGTGTTTTTAGAGTGCTATTTGCAGGTTTACAAACTTTGGAATAAGTCGAAATCACGTTTTTCCGCGCAGATTTTCGCAATCAGAAAGTTCATATTCCTATCCAGGACCCCATAATATGTATGAATCTATCGGCAAAAACATCATATTTCGTGTTTTCAGAGCGCTATCTGCAGTTATATGAAGTTTGAAATAAGTAAAAATTACCACATTCTGAGCAGTTTCAAAGTATCGCAAATCACATGAATCTATCCAATACAACATAAAACGCATGAATCCGTCTTCAAATGCACAAATTTTTGCGTTTCCAGCGAGTTATCAGCGTTTTTTCTGAGTCCCGTTGAGAGATTTTTGACTCTGTTAATCTGCTCAGAAGCAAGATTTTGTTTCAAAAGTGCGTTATATGGCAGAATCTAGCACCAAATACAACATATTTCGGGTTTTTAGAGTGCTATTTGCAGTTCTACAAACTTTGGAATAAGTCGAAATCACGCATTTCCGCGCAAATTTTCACAATCAAAAAGTTCATATTCCTATTCGGGACCTCATAATATGTATGAATCTATCGACAAAAACATCATATTTTGTGTTTTCAGAGCGCTATCTGCAGTTATATGAATTTTGAAATAAGTCAAAATTACCACATTCTGAGCAGTTTCAAAGTATCGCAAATCACATAAATCTATCCAATACAACATAATACGCATGAATCCGTCCTCAAATGCACAAAACTTTGCGTTTCCAGCGAGTTATCAGCGTTTTTTCTGAGTCCCGTTGAGAAATTTTTGACGCTGTAAATCTGCTCAGAAACAAGATTTTGTTTTAAAAGTGCGTTATATGGCAGAATCTAGCACCAAATACATATACATCATATTTCTTTTTTTTAGAGTGCTATTTGCAGTTTTACAAACTTTGGAATAAGTCGAAATCACGCTTTCCCGCGCAGCTTTTCACAATCAAAAAGTTCATATTCCTATTCAGGACCTCATAATATGCATGAATCTATCGACAAAAACATCATATTTCGTGTTTCCAGAGCGCTATCTGCAGTCAAATGAAGTTTGAAATAAGTCAAAATCACCACATTTGGAGCAGTTTAAAAGTATCGCAAATCACATAAATCTATCCAATACAACATGATACGCATGAATCCGTTCTCAAATGCACAAAATTTTGCGTTCCCAGCGAGTTATCAGCGTTTTTTCTGAGTCTCGTTGAGAAATTTTTGACTCTGTAAATCTGCTCAGAAGCAAGATTTTGCTTTAAAAGTGCATTATATAGCAGTATCTAGCACCAAATACATCATATTTCGTGTTTTTAGAGTGCTATTTGCAGTTTTACAAACTTTAAAATAAGTCGGAATCACGCTTTTCCGCGCAGATTTTCACAATCAAAAAGTTCATATTCCTATTCAGGACCTCATAATATGCATAAATCTATCGACAAAAACATCATATTCCGTGTTTTCAGAGCGCTATCCGCAGTTATATGAAGTTTGAAATAAGTCAAAATTACCACATTCTGAGCAGTTTCAAAGTATCGCAAATCACATGAATCCATCCAATGCAACATAATACGCATGAATCCGTCCTCTAATGCACAGAATTTTGCGTTTCCAGCGAGTTATCACAGTTTTTTCTGAGTCTCGTTGAGAAATTTTTGACTGTGTAAATCTGCTCAGAAGCATGATTTTGCTTTAAAAGTGCGTTATATGGCAGAATCTAGCACCAAATACATCATATTCCGTGTTTTAAGGGTGCCATTTGCAATTTTACAAACTTTGGAATAAGTCAAAATCACGCTTTTCCACGCAGATTTTCACAATCAAAAAGTTCATATTCCTATTCAGGACCTCATGATATGTATGAATCTATCGTTAAAAACATCATATTTCGTGTTTCCAGAGCGCTATCTGCAGTTATATGAAGTTTGAAATAAGTCAAAATTACCACATTCTGAGCAGTTTCAAAGTATCGCAAATCACATAAATCTATCCAATACAACATAATACGCATGAATCCGTCCTCAAATGCACAGAATTTTGCGTTTCCAGCGAGTTATTAGCGTTTTCTCTGAGTCCCGTTGAGAAATTTTTGACTCAGTAAATCTGCTCAGAAGCAAGATTTTGCTCCAAAAGTGCGTTATGTGGCAGAATCTAGCACCAAATACATCATATTATGTGTTTTTAGAGTGCTATTTGCAGTTTTACAAACTTTGGAATGAGTCGGAATCACGCTTTTCCGCGCAGATTTTCACAATCAAAAAGTTCATATTCCTATTCGGGACCTCATAATATGTTTGAATCTATCGACGAAAACATCATATTTCGTGTTTTCAGAGCGCTATCTGCAGTTATATGAATTTTAAAATAAGTCAAAATTACCACATTCTGAGCAGTTTCAAAGTATCGCAAATCACATAAATCTATCCAATACAACATAATACGCATGAATCCGTCCTCAAATGCACAAAACTTTGCGTTTCCAGCGAGTTATCAGCGTTTTTTCTGAGTCCCGTTGAGAAATTTTTGACGCTGTAAATCTGCTCAGAAACAAGATTTTGTTTCAAAAGTGCGTTATATGGCAGAATCTAGCACCAAATACATCATATTCCGTGTTTTAAGGGTGCTATTTGCAGTTCTACAAACTTTGGAATAAGTCTAAATCACGCTTTTCCGCGCAGATTTTCACAATCAAAAAGTTCATATTCCTATTCAACACCGCATGATATGTATGAATCTATCGACAAAAACATCATATTTCGGGTTTCCAGAGCGCTATCTGCAGTTATATGAAGTTTGAAATAAGTCAAAAAACCACATTCTGAGCAGTTTCAAAGTATCGCAAATCACATAAATCTATCCAATACAACATAATACGCATGAATCCGTCCTCAAATGCACAGAATTTTGCGTTTCCAGCGAGTTATCAGCGTTTTCTATAAGTCCCGTTGAGAAATTTTTGACTCAGTAAATCTGCTCAGAAGCAAGATTTTGCTTCAAAAGTGCGTTATGTGTCAGAATCTTGCACCAAATACATCATATTTTGTGTTTTTAGAGTGCTATTTGCAGTTTTACAAACTTTGGAATGAGTCGGAACCACGCTTCTCCGCGCAGATTTTCACAATCAAAAAGTTCATATTCCTATTCAAGACCTCATAATATGTAGGAATCTATCGACAAAAACATCATATTTCGAGTTTTCGGAGCGCTATCTGCAGTTAGTCATATGAAGTTTGAAATAAGTCGCAATTACCACATTCTGAGCAGTTTCAAAGTATCGCAAATCACATAAATCTATCCAATACAACATAATACGCATGAATCCGTCCTCAAATGCACAAAATTTTGCGTTTTCAGCGAGTTATCAGCGTTTCTCCTGAGTCTCGTTGAGAGATTTTTGACTCTGTAAATCTGCTCAGAAGCAAGATTTTGCTTCAAAGGTGCGTTATATGGCAGAATCTAGCACCAAATACATCATATTTCGTGTTTTCAGAGTGCTATTCGCAGTTTCACAAACTTTGGAATAAGTCGAAATCACGCATTTCCGCGTGGATTTTTACAATCAAAATGTTCATATTTCTATTCAGGACCTCATAATATGTATGAATCTTTCGACAAAAACATCATATTCCGTGTTTTCAGAGCGCTATCTGCAGTTATATGAAGTTTGAAATAAGTCAAAATTACCACATTCTGAGCAGTTTCAAAGTATCGCAAATCACATAAATCTATCGAATACAACATAATACGCATGAATCCGTCCTCGAATGCACAAATTTTTGCGTTTCCAGCGAGTTATCAGCGTTTTTTTTGAGTCTCGTTGGGAAATTTTTGACTCTGTAAATCTGCTCAGAAGCAAGATTTTGCTTCAAAAGTGCGTTATATGGCAGAATCTAGCACCAAATACTTCATATTTCGTGTTTTTAGAGTGCTATTTGCAGTTTTACAAACTTTGGAATAAGTCGGAATCACGCTTTTCCGCGCAGATTTTCACATCAAAAAAGTACATATTCCTATTCAGGACCTCATAATATGTATGAATCAATCGACAACAACATCATATTCCGTGTTCTCAGAGCGCTATCTGCAGTTATATGAAGTTTGAAATAGGTCAAAATTATCACATTCTGAGCAGTTTCAAAGTATCGCAAATCACATGAATCTATCCAATACTACATAATACGCATGAATCCGTCTTCAAATGCACAAAATTTTGCGTTTCCAGCGAGTTATCAGCGTTTTTTTTGAGTCTCGTTGGGAAATTTTTGACTCTGTAAATCTGCTCAGAAGCAAGATTCTGCTTCAAAAGTGCGTTATATGGCATAATCTAGCACCAAATACATCATATTTCGTGTTTTTAGAGTGCTATTTGCAGTTTTACAAACTTTGGAATAAGTCGAAATCACGCTTTTCCGCGCAGATTTTCACATCAAAAAAGTACATATTCCTATTCAGGACCTCATAATATGTATGAATCAATCGACAACAACATCATATTCCGTGTTCTCAGAGCGCTATCTGCAGTTATATGAAGTTTGAAATAGGTCAAAATTATCACATTCTGAGCAGTTTCAAAGTATCGCAAATCACATGAATCTATCCAATACTACATAATACGCATGAATCCGTCTTCAAATGCACAAAATTTTGCGTTTCCAGCGAGTTATCAGCGTTTTTCCTGAGTCTCGTTGGGAAATTTTTGACTCTGTAAATCTGCTCAGAAGCAAGATTCTGCTTCAAAAGTGCGTTATATGGCAGAATCTAGCACCAAATACATCATATTTCGTGTTTTTAGAGTGCTATTTGTAGTTTTACAAACTTTGGAATAAGTCGAAATCACGCTTTTCCGCGCAGATTTTCGTGATCAATAAGTTCGTATTCCTATTCAGGACCTCATAATATTAATGATTCTATCAACAAAAATCTCATATTTCGTGTTTTCAGAGCGCTATCTGCAGTTATATGAAGTTTAAAATAAGTCAAAAAAACCACAATCTGAGCAGTTTCAAAGTATCGCAAATTACATGAATCTATCCAATACAACATAATAGGCATGAATCCGTTCTCAAATGCACAAAATTTTGCGTTTCCAGCGAGTTATCATCGTGCTTTCTGAGTCTCGTTGGGAAATTTTTGACTCTGTAAATCTGCTCAAAAGCAAGATTTTGTTTCAAAAGTGCGTTATATGGCAGAATCTAGCACCAAATACATCATATTTCGTGTTTTTAGAGTGCTATTTGCAGTTTTACATACTTTGGAATAACTCGAAATCACGCTTTTCCCCGCAGATTTTCACAATCACAAAGTTCATATTCCTATTCAGGACCTCATAATATGTATGAATTTATCGACAAAAACATCATATTTCGTGTTTTCAGAGCGCTATCTGCAGTTATATGAATTTTGAAATAAGTCAAAATTACCACATTCTGAGCAGTTTCAAAGTATCGCAAATCACATAAATCTATCCAATACAACATAATACGCATGAATCCGTCCTCAAATGCACAAAACTTTGCGTTTCCAGCGAGTTATCAGCGTTTTTTTCTGAGTCCCGTTGAGAAATTTTTGACGCTGTCAATCTGCTCAGAAACAAGATTTTGTTTCAAAAGTGCGTTTTATGGCAGAATCTAGCACCAAATACATCATATTTCTTTTTTTTAGAGTGCTATTTGCAGTTTTACAAACTTTGGAATAAGTCGAAATCACGCTTTTCTGCGCAGATTTTCACAATCAAAAAGTTCATATTTCTATCCAGAACCTCATAATATGCATGAATCTATCGACAAAAACATCATATTTCGTGTTTTCAGAGCGCTATCTGCAGTTATATGAAGTTTGAAATAAGTCGAAATCACCACATTCTGAGCAGTTTAAAAGTATCGCAAATCACATAAATCTATCCAATACAACATGGTACGCACTAATCCGTTCTCAAATGCACAAAATTTTGCGTTCCCAGCGAGTTATCAGCGTTTTTTTCTAAATCTCGTTGAGAAATTTTTGACTGTGTAAATCTGCTCAGAAGCAAGATTTTGCTTCGAAAGTGCGTTATATGGCAAAATCTAGCACCAAATACATCATATTCCGTGTTTTAAGGGTGCTATTTGCAGTTCTACAAACTTTGGAATAAGTCTAAATCACGCTTTTCCTCGCAGATTTCACAATCAAAAAGTTCATATTCCTATTCAACACCGCATGATATGTATGAATCTATCGACAAAAAACATCATATTCCGTGTTTCCAGAGCGCTACCTGCAGTTATATGAAGTTTGAAATAAGTCAAAATTACCACATTCTGAGCAGTTTCAAAATATCGCAAATCACATAAATCTATCCAATACAACATAATACGCATGAATCCGTCCTCGAATGCACAGAATTTTGCGTTTCCAGCGAGTTATCAGCGTTTTCTCTAAGTCCCGTTGAGAAATTTTTGACTCAGTAAATCTGCTCAGAAGCAAGATTTTGCTTCAAAAGTGCGTTATGTGGCAGAATCTTGCACCAAATACATCATATTTTGTGTTTTTAGAGTGCTATTTGCAGTTTTACAAACTTTGGAATGAGTCGGAACCACGCTTTTCCGCGCAGATTTTCACAATCAAAAAGTTCATATTCCTATTCAAGACCTTATAATATGTATGAATCTATCGACAAAAACATTATATTTCGAGTTTTCGGAGCGCTATCTGCAGTTAGTCATATGAAGTTTGGAATAAGTCGCAATTACCACATTCTGAGCAGTTTCAAAGTATCGCAAATCACATAAATCTATCCAATACAACATAATACGCATGAATCCGTCCTCAAATGCACAAAATTTTGCGTTTTCAGCGAGTTATCAGCGTTTTTCCTGAGTCTCGTTGAGAAATTTTTGACTCTGTAAATCTGCTCAGAAGCAAGATTTTGCTTTAAAGGTGCGTTATATGGCAGAATCTAGCACCAAATACATCATATTTCGTGTTTTCAGAGTGCTATTCGCAGTTTCACAAACTTTGGAATAAGTCGAAATCACGCTTTTTCCGCGTGGATTTTCACAATCAAAATGTTCATATTTCTATTCAGGACCTCATAATATGTATGAATCTATCGACAAAAACATCATATTCCGTGTTTTCAGAGCGCTATCTGCAGTTATATGAAGTTTGAAATAAGTCAAAATTACCACATTCTGAGCAGTTTCAAAGTATCGCAAATCACATAAATCTATACAATACAACATAATACGCATGAATCCGTCCTCAAATGCACAAATTTTTGCGTTTCCAGCGAGTTATCAGCGTTTTTTCTGAGTCCTGTTGAGAAATTTTTGACTCTGTTAATCTGCTCAGAAGCAAGATTCTGCTTCAAATGTGCGTTATAGGGCAGAATCTAGCACCACATACATCATATTTCGTGTTTCTGGAGTGCTATTTGCAGTTTTACAAACTTTGGAATAAGTAAGAATCACGCTTTTCCGCGCAGATTCTCACAATCAAAAAGTTCATTTTCCTATTCAAGACCTCATAATACGTATGAATCTATCGACATAAACATCATATTTCGTGTTCTCAGAGCGCTATCTGCAGTTATATGAAGTTTGGAATAAGTCGAAACTACCACATTCTGAGTGGTTTCAAAGTATCGCAAATTACATAAATCTATCCAATACAACATAATACGCATGAATCCGTCCTCGAATGCACAAAATTCTGCGTTTCCAGCGAGTTATCAGCGTGTTTTCTAAGTCTCGTTGAGAGACTATTGACTCTGTACATCTGCTCAGAAGTGAGATTTTGCTTCAAAGGTGCGTTATATGGCAGAATCTAGCACCAAATACATCTTATTTCGGGTTTTTAGAGTGCTATTTGCAGTTTTACAAACCTTGGAATGAGTCGAAATCACGCTTTTCCGCGAAAATTTTCACAATCAAAAAGTTCATATTCCTATTCAGGACCTCATAATATGTATGAATCTATCGACAAAAACATCATATTCCGTGTTTTTAGAGCGCTATCTGCAGTTATATGAAGTTTGAAATAAGTCAGAATTACCATTTTCTGAGCAGTTTCAAAGTATCGCAAATCACATAAATCTATCCAATACAACATAATACGCATGAATCCGTCCTCAAATGCACAAAACTTTGCGTTTCCAGCGAGTTATCAACGTTTTCTCTGAGTCCCGTTGAGAAATTTTTTGACTCAGTAAATCTGCTCAGAAGTAAGATTTTGTTCCAAAAGTGCGTTATATGGCAGAATCTAGCACCAAATACATCATATTTCGTGTTTTTAAAGTGCTATTTGCAGTTTTACAAACTTTGGAATAAGTCGAAATCACGCTTTTCCGCGCAGATTCTCACAATCAAAAAGTTCATATTCCTATTCAAGACCTCATAATATGTATGAATCTATCGACAAAACATCATATTCCGTGGTTTTCAGAGCGCTATCTGCAGTTTAGTTATATGAAGTTTGAAATAAGTCAAAATTACCTCATTCTGAGCAGTTTCAAAATATCGCAAATCACATAAATCTTTCCAATACAACATAATACGCATGAATCCGTCCTCAAATGCACAAAATTTTGCATTTTCAGCGAGTTATCAGCGTTTTTTCTGAGTCTCGTTGAGAAATCTTTGACTCTGTAAATCTGCTCAGAAGCAAGATTTTGCTTCAAAGGTGCGTTATATGGCAGAATCTAGCACCCAATACATCATATTTCGTGTTTTAAGAGTACTATTCGCAGTTTCACAAACTTTGGAATGAGTCGAAATCACGCTTTTCCGCGCGGATTTTTACAATCAAAATGTTCATATTCCTGTTCAGGACCTCATAATATGTATGAATCTATCGACAGAATCATCATATTTCGTGTTTTCAGAGCGTCATCTGCAGTTATATGAAGTTTGAAATAAGTAAAAATTACGACATTTTGAGCAGTTTCAAAGTATCGCAAATCACATAAATCTATCCAATACAACATAATACGCATAAATCCGTCCTCAAATGCACAAAATTTTGCGTTTCCAGCGAGTTATTAACGTTTTTTCTGAGTCCCGTTGTGAAATTTTCACTCAGTAAATCTGCTCAGAAGTAAGATTTTGTTCCAAAAGTGCGTTATATGCCAGAATCTAGCACCAAATACATCATATTTCGTGTTTTCAAAGTGCTATATGCAGTTTTACAAACTTTGGAATAAGTCGAAATCACGCTTTTCCGCGCAGATTTTCACAATCAAAAAGTTCATATTCCTATTCAAGACCTCATAATATGTATGAATCTATCGACAAAAACATCATATTCCGTGTTTTCAGAGCGCTATCTGCAGTTAGTTATATGAAGTTTGAAATAAGTCAAAATTACCCTCATTCTGAGCAGTTTCAAAATATCGCAAATCACATAAATCTTTCCAATACAACATAATACGCATGAAATCCGTCCTCAAATGCACAAAATTTTGCATTTTCAGCGAGTTATCAGCATTTTTTCTGAGTCTCGTTGAGAAATTTTTGACTCTGTAAATCTGCTCAGAAGCAAGATTTTGCTTCAAAGGTGCGTTATATGGCAGAATCTAGCACCCAATACATCATATTTCGTGTTTTAAGAGTACTATTCGCAGTTTCACAAACTTTGGAATGAGTCGAAATCACGCTTTTCCGCGCGGAATTTTTACAATCAAAATGTTCATATTCCTGTTCAGGACCTCATAATATGTATGAATCTATCGACAGAATCATCATATTCCGCGTTTTCAGAGCGTCATCTGCAGTTATATGAAGTTTAAAATAAGTCAAAATTACGACATTTTTGAGCAGTTTCAATGTATCGCAAATTACATAAAACCTATCCAATACAACATAATACGCATGAATCCGTCCTCAAATGCACAAAATTCAGCGTTTCCAGCGAGTTATCAGCGTGTTTTCTGAGTCTCGTTGAGAAATTTTTGACTCTGTAAATCTGCTCAGAAGCAAGATTTGGCTTCAAAGGTGCGTTTATATGGCAGAATCTAGCACCAAATACATCATATTTTGTGTTTTCAGAGTGCTATTTGCAGTATTTACAAACTCTGGAATAAGTCGAAATCACGCTCTTCCGCGCAGATTTTCACAAACAAAAAGTTCATATTTCTATTCAGGACCTCATAATATGTATGAATCTATCGACAAAAACATCATATTTCGTGTTTTCAGAGCGCTATCTGCAGTTATATGAAGTTTGAAATAAGTCAAAATTACCCCATTCTGAGCAGTTTCAAAGTATCGCGAATCACATAAATCTATCCAATACAACATAATACGCATGAATCCGTCTTCAAATGCACAAAATTTTGCGTTTCCAGAAAGTTATCAGCGTTTTTGCCTGAGTCCCGTTGAGAAATTTTTGACTCTGTAAATCTGCTCAGAAGCAAATTTTGTTTCAAAAGTGCGTTATATGGCAGAATCTAGCACCAAATACATCTTGTTTCGGGTTTTTAGAGTGCTATTTGCAGTTTTACAAACTTTGAAATGAGTCGGAATCACGCTTTTCCGCGCAAATTTTCACAATCAAAAAGTTCATATTCCTATTCAGGACCTCATAATATGTATGAATCAATCGACAAAAACATCATATTTCGTGTTTTTAGAGCGCTATCTGCAGTTATATGAAGTTGGAAATAAGTCAGAATTACCACATTCTGAGCAGTTTCAAAGTATCGCAAATCACATAAATCTATCCATACAACATAATACGCATGAATCCGTCCTCAAATGCACAAAATTTTGCGTTTCCAGCGAGTTATCAGCGTTCTCTGAGTCCCGTTGAGAAATTTTTGACCTTCAGTAAATCTGCTCAGAAGTGAGATTTTGTTTCAAAAGTGCGTTATATGGCAGAATCTAGCACCAAATACATCATATTTCGTGTTTTTAAAGTGCTATTTTGCAGTTTTACAAACTTTGGAATAAGTCGAAATCACGCTTTTCCGCGCAGATTTTCACAATCAAAAAAGTTCATATTCCTATTCAAGACCTCATAATATGTATGAATCTATCGACAAAACATCATATTTCGTGTTTTCAGAGCGCTAATCTGCAGTTAGTTATATGAAGTTTGAGATAAGTCGAAATTACCACATTCTGAGCAGTTTCACAAGTATCGCAAATCACATAAATCTATCCAATTCAACATAATACGCATGAATCCGTCCTCAAATGCACAAAATTTTACGTTTCCAGCGAGTTATCAGCGTTTTTTCTGAGTCTCGTTGAGAAATTTTTGACTCTGTAAATCTGCTCAGATGCAAGATTTTGCTTCAAAGGTGCGTTATATGGCAGAATCTAGCACCAACTACATCATATTTCGTGTTTTCAGAGTGCTATTTGCAGTTTCACAAACTTTGGAATAAGTCGAAATCACGCTTTTCCGCGCGGATTTTCACAATCAAAATGTTCATATTCCTGTTCAGGACCTCATAATATGTATGAATCTATCGACAAAAAACATCATATTTCATGTTTCAGAGCGCTATCTGCAGTTATATGAAGTTTGAAATAAGTCAAAATTACCCTATTCTGAGCATGTTTCAAAGTATCGCAAATCACATAAATCTATCCAATACAACATAATACGCATGAATCAGTCTTCAAATGCACAAAATTTTGCGTTCCAGCGAGTTATAAGCGTTTTTTCTGAGTCCTGTTGAGAAATTTTTGACTCTGTTAATCTGCTCAGAAGCAAGATTTTGCTTCAAAATTGCGTTATATGCAGAATTTAGCACCAAATACATCATATTCCCGTGTTTTTTAGAGTGCTATTTGCAGTTTTACAAACTTTGGAATAAGTCGAAATCACGCTTTTTCCGCGCAGATTCTCACAATCAAAAAGTTCATATTCCTATTCAAGACCTTATAATATGTATGAATCTATCGACAGAAACTTCATATTTTGTGTTTTTAGAGCGCTATCTGCAGTTATATGAAGTTGAAATAAGTCGAAATTACCACATTCTGAGCAGTTTCAAAGTATCGCAAATTACATAAATCTATCCAATACAACATAATACGCATAAATCCGTCCCTAAAATGCACAAAATTCAGCGTTCACATCGAGTTATCAGCGTGTTTTCTGAGTCTCGTTGAGAAATTTTTGACTCTGTAAATCTGCTCAGAAGCAAGATTTTGCTTCAAGGGTGCGTTATATGGCAGAATCTAGCACCAAATACATTATATTTCGTGTTTTCAGAGTGCTATTTGCAGTTTTACAACTTTGGAATAGTCGAAATCACGCTTTTTCGCGCAGATTTTCACAATCAAAAAGTTCATATTCCTATCAAGACCTCATATTATGTATGAATCTATCGACAAAAACTTTATATTCCGTGTTTTCAGAGCGCTATCTGCAGTTATATGAAGTTTGAAATAAGTCGAAATTACCACATTCTGAGCAGTTTCAAAGTATCGCAAATTACATAAACCTATCCAATACAACATAATACGCATGGAATCCGTCCTCAAATGCACAAAATTCAGCGTTTCCAGCGAGTTATCAGCGTGTTTTCTGAGTCTCGTTGAGAAATTTTTGACTCTGTAAATCTGCTCAGAATCAAGATTTTGCTTCAAAGGTGCGTTATATGGCAGAATCTAGCACCAAGTACATCATATTTTGTGTTTTCAGAGTGCTATTTGCAGTTTTACAAACTCTGGAATAAGTCTAAATCACGCTTTCCCGCGCAGCTTTTCACAATCAAAAAGTTCATATTTCTATTCAGGACCTCATAATATGTATGAATCTATCGACAAAAACATCATATTTCGTGTTTTCAGAGCGCTATCTGCAGTTATATGAAGTTTGAAATAAGTCGAAATCACCACATTCTGAGCAGTTTAAAGGTATCGCAAATCACATAAATCTATCCAATACAACATGATACGCATGAATCAGTCCTCAAATGCACAAAATTTTGCGTTCCCAGCGAGTTATCAGCGTTTTTTCTAAATCTCGTTGAGAAATTTTTGACTGTGTAAATCTGCTCAGAAGCAAGATTTTGTTTCAAAAGTGCGTTATATGGCAGAATCTAGCACCAAATACATCATGCTTCGGGTTTTTAGAGTGCTATTTGCAGTTTTACAAACTTTTTAATGAGTCGAAATCACGCTTTTCCGCGCAGATTTTCACAATCAAAAAGTTCATATTCCTATTCAGGACCTCATAATATGTATGAATCTATCGACAAAAACATCATATTTCGTGTTTTTAGAGCGCTACCTGCAGTTATATGAAGTTTGAAATAATTCAGAATTACCACATTCTGAGCAGTTTCAAAGTATCGCAATCACATAAATCTATCCATTCAACATAATACGCATGAATCCGTCCTCAAATGCATAAAATTTTGCGTTTCAGCGAGTTATCAGCGTTTTCTCTGAGTCCCGTTGAGAAATTTTTGACTCAGTAAATCTGCTCAGAAGTGAGATTTTGTTTCAAAAGTGCGTTATATGGCAGAATCTAGCACCAAATACATCATATTTCGTGTTTTTTGAAGTGCTATTGGCAGTTTACAAACTTTGGAATAAGTCGAAATCACCGCTTTTCCGCGCAGATTTTCACAATCAAAAAGTTCATATTTCCTATTCAAGACCTCATAATATGTATGAATCTATCGACAAAAACATCATATTTCGTGTTTTCAGAGCGCTATCTGCAGTTAGTTATATGAAGTATGAGATAAGTCGAAATTACCACATTCTGAGCAGTTTCAAAGTATTGCAAATCACATAAATCTATCCAATACAACATAATACGCATGAATTCGTCCTCAAGTGCACAAAATTTTGCGTTTTCAGCGAGTTATCAGCGTTTTTTCTGAGTCTCGTTGAGAAACTTTTGACTCTGTAAATCTGCTCAGAAGCAAGATTTTGCTTTAAAGGTGCGTTATATGGCAGAATCTAGCACCATACTACTTCATATTTCGTGTTTTCAGAGTGCTATTCGCAGTTTCACAAACTTTGGGAATAAGTCGGAATCACGCTTTTCCGCGCGGTTTTTTACAATCAAAATGTTCATATTCCTGTTCAGGACCTCATAATATGTATGAATCTATCGACAAAAACAACATATTTCATGTTTTCAGAGCGCTATCTGCAGTTATATGAAGTTTGAAATAAGTCAAAATTACCCTATTCTGAGCAGTTTCAAAGTATCGCAAATCACATAAATCTATCCAATACAACATAATACGCATGAATCTGTCTTCAAAATGCACAAAAATTTTGCGTTTCCAGCGAGTTATCAGCGTTTTTTCTGAGTCCTGTTGAGAAATTTTTGACTCTGTTAATCTGCTCAGAAGCAAGATTTTGCTTCAAAATTGCGTTATATGGCAGAATCTAGCACCAAATACATCATATTCCGTGTTTTTAGAGTGCTTTTTGCAGTTTTAACAAACTTTAGAATAAGTCGAAATCACGCTTTTCCGCGCAGATTCTCACAATCAAAAAGTTCATATTCCTATTCAAGACCTCATAATATGTAATGAATCTATCGACAAAAACTTCATATTTCGTGTTTTCAGAGCGCTATCTGCAGTTATATGAAGTTTGAAATAGTCGAAATTACCACATTCTGAAGCAGGTTTCAAAGTATCGCAAATCACATGAATCTATCCAATACAACATAATACGCATGAATCCATCCTCAAATGCACAAAATTTTGCGTTTTCAGCAGTTCATGAAGTTTGAAATAAGTCAAAATCGCCCCATTCTAGAGCAGTTTTCAAAGTATCTCAAATCACATAAATCTATCCAATACAACATAATACGCTAGAATCCGTCCTCAAATGCACAAAGTTTTGCATTTCCAGCGAGTAATCAGCGATTTTCCTAAGTCTCGTTGAGAAATTTTTGACCCTGTAAATCTGCTCAGAAGCAAGATTTTGCTTTAAATGTGCGTTATATGGCAGAATTTAGCACCAAATACATCAAACTTCGTGTTTTTAGAGTGCTTTTTGCAGTTTTTCAAACTTTGGAATAAGTCGAAATCACGCTTTTCCGCGCGGATTTTCACAATCAAAAAGTTCATATTCCTATTCAGAACCTCATAATATGTATGAATCTATCGACAAAAACATCATATATCGTGTTTTCAGAGCGCTTATCTGCAGTTATATGAAGTTTGGAATAAGTCAAAAATACCACATTCTGAGCATTTTCAAGTATCGCAAATCACACAAATCTATCCAATACACATAATACGCATGAATCCGTCCTTAAATGCACAAAACTTTGCGTTTCCAGCGAGTTATCAGCGTCTTTTCTGAGTCTCGTACAGAAATTTTTGACTCTGTAAATCTGCTCAGAAGCAAGATTTTGCTTCAAAAGTGCGTCATATGGCAGAATCTTGCACCAAATACATCATATTTCGTGTTTGTAGAGTGCTATTCGCAGTGTTACAAACTTTGGAGTAAGTCGAAATCACGCCTTTTCCGCGCGGATTTTCACAATCAAAAAGTTCATATTCCTATCCAGGACCTCATAATATGTATGAAATCTATCGACAAAAACATCATATTTTGTGTTTTAGAGCGCTATCTGCAGTTATATGAAGTTTGAAATATGTCAAAATTACCACATTCTGAGCAGTTTCAAAGTATCGCAAATCACATAAATCTATCCAATACAACATAATACGCATGAATCCGTCCTTAAATGCACAAAGTTTTGCGTTTCCAGCGAGTAATCAGCCGTTTTTTCTGAGTCTCGTTGAGAAATTTTTGACTCTATAAATCTGCTCAGAAGCAAGATTTTGCTTCAAAAGTGCGTTATATTGCAGAATCTAGCACCAAATACATCATATTTCGTGTTTTCAGAGCACTATCTGCAGTTATATGAAGTTTGAAATAAGTCAAAATCACCACATTCTGAGCATTTTCAAAGTATCGCAAATCACACAAATCTATCCAATACAACATAATACGCATGAATCCGTCCTTAAATGCACAAAACTTTGCGGTTCCAGCGAGTTTATCAGCGTCTTTTCTGAGTCTCGTAGAGAAATTTTTGACTCTGTAAATCTGCTCAGAAGCAAGATTTTGCTTCAAAAGTGCGTCATATGGCAGAATCTTTGCACAAATACATCATATTTCGTGTTTGTAGAGTGCTATTCGCAGTAATACAAACTTTGGAGTAAGTCAAAATCACCGCTTTCCCGCGCCGGATTTTCACAATCAAAAAGTTCATATTCGTATCCAGGACCTCATAATATGTATGAATCTATCGACAAAAACATCATATTTTGTGTTTTAGAGCGCTATCTGCAGTTATATGAAGTTTGAAATATGTCCAAAATTACCACATTCTCAGCAGTTTCAAAAGTATCGCAAATCACATAAATCTATCCAATACAACATTAATACGCATGAATCCCCTCCTTAAATGCACAAAGTTTGCGTTTCCAGCGAGTAATCAGCGTTTTTTCTGAGTCTCGTTGAGAGATTTTTGACTCTATAAATCTGCTCAGAAGCAAGATTTTGCTTCAAAAGTGCGTTATATTGCAGAATCTAGCACCAAATACATCATATTTCGTATTTTCAAAGTGCTATTTGCAGTTTTACAAACTTTGGAATGAGTCAAAATCACGCTTTTCCGCGCAGATTTTCACAATCAAAAAGTTCATATTTCTATTCAGGACCTCATAATATGTATGAATCTTTCGACAAAAACATCATATTGCGTGTTTTCAAGAGCGCTATCTGCAGTTATATGAAGTTTGAAATAAGTCAAAATTACCACATTCTGAGCAGTATCAAAGTATCGCAAATCACATAAATCTATCCAATACAACATAATACGCATGAATCTGCCCTCAAATGCACAAAGTTTTGCGTTTCCAGCGTCTTATCGGCGTTTTTTCTGAGTCTCGTTGAGCAATTTTTGACTTTATAAAATCTGCTCAGAAGCAAGATTTTGCATCAAAAGTGCGTTATATGGCAGGATCTAGCACCAAATACTCATATTTCGTGTTTTCAGAGTGCTATTAGCAGTTTCACAATCTTTGGAATAAGACGAAATCACGCTCTTCCGCGCAGTATTTCACGATCAAGAAGTTCATATTCCTATTAAGGACCTCATAATATATATGAATCTATCGACAAAAACATCATATTTCCGGGTTTTCAGATCGCTATCTGCAGTTAATGAAGTTTGAAATAAGTCAAAATCTCCACATTCTGGGCAGTTTCAAAGTATCGCAAATCACATAAGTCTATCCAATACAACATGATACGCATGAACCCGTCCTCAAATGCACAAAATTCTGCGTCTCCAAAGAGTTATCAGCGTTTTTTTCTATGTCTCGTGAGAAATTTTTGACTCTGTAAATCTGCTTAGAAGCAAGATTTTGCTTCAAAAGTGCGTTATATGGCAGAATCTAGCACCAGATACATCATATTTCGGGTTTTTAGAGTGCTATTTGCAGTTTTACAAACTTTGGAATAAGTCGAAATCACGCTATTCCGCGCAAAGTTTCGCAATCAAGAAGTTCATATTCCTATTTAGGACCTCATAATATGTATGAATCTATCGACAAAAACATCATACTCCGTGTTCTCAGAGTGCTATCTGCAGTTATATGAAGTTTGAAATAAGTCCAAAATTACCACATTCTGAGCAGTTCCAAAGTATCGCAAATCACATAAATCTATCCAATACAACATAATACGCATGAAACCGTCCTCAAATGCACAAAATTCTGCGTTTCCAGCGAGTTATCAGCGTTTTTTCTGAGTCCCGTTGAGAAATTTTTGACTCAGTAAATCTGCTCAGAAGTAAGATTTTGCTTCAAAAGTGCGTTATATGGCAGAATCTAGCACCAAATACATCATATTTCGTGTTTTTGAAGTGCTAATTTGCAGTTTTACAAACTTTGGGATAAGTCGAAGTCAAGCTTTTTCCGCGCAGATTTTCACAATCAAAAAGTTCATATTCCCATTCAAGACCTCATAATATGTATGAATCTATCGACAGAAACATCATATTTCGTGTTTTCAGAGCGCTATCTGCAGTTAGTTATATGAAGTTTGAAATAAGTCGAAATTACCACATTCTGAGCAGTTTCAAAGTATCGCAAATCACATAAATCTATCCAATACAACATAATACGCATGAATCCGTCCTCAAATGCACAAAATTTTGCGTTTTCAGCGAGTTATCAGCGTTTTTCCTGAGTCTCGTTGAGAAGTTTTTGACTCTGTAAATCCGCTCAAAAGCAAGATTTTGCTTCAAAGGTGCGTTATATAGCAGAATCCTAGCACCAAATACATCATATTTCGTGTTTTAAGAAAGTTATTCGCAATTTCACAAACTTTGGAATAAGTCGAAATCACGCTTTTCCGCTCAGATTTCACAATCAGAAAGTTCATATCCCTATTAAGGACCTCATAATATGTATGAATCTATCGACAAAAACATCAAATCACGTGTTTTCAGAGCGCTATCTGCAGTTATATGAAGTTTGAAATAAGTCAAAATCACCACAATCTGACCAGTTTCAAAGTATCGCAAATCACATAAATCTATCCAATACAACATAATACGCATGAATCCGTCCTCAAATGCACAAAATTTTGCGTTTCCAGCGAGTTATCAGCGTTTTCTCTGAGTCGCGTTGAGAAATTTTTGACTCTGTTAATCTGCTCAGAAGCATGATTTTGCTTCAAATGTGCGTTATATGGCAGAATCTAGCACCAAATACATCATATTTCGTGTTTTTAAGGGCTATCTGCAGTTTTACAAACTTTGAATAAGTTGAAATCACGCTTTTCCGCGCAGATTTTCACAATCAAAAAGTTCATATTCCTATTCGAAACCTCATAATATGTATGAATCTATCGACAAAAACATCATATTTCGTGTTTTCAGAGCGCTATCTGCAGTTATATGAAGTTTGGAATGAGTCAAAATTACCACATTCTGAGCATTTTCAAAGTATCGCAAATCACATAAATCTATCCAATACAACATAATACGCATGAATCCGTCCTTAAATGCACAAAACTTTGCGTTTTCCAGCGAGTTATCAGCGTCTTTTCTGAGTCTCGTAGAGAAATTTTTGACCTCTGTAAATCTGCTCAGAAGCAAGATTTTGCTTCAAAAGTGCGTCATATGGCAGAATCTTGCACCAAATACATCATATTTCGTGTTTGTAGTGTGCTATTCGCAGTGTTACAAACTTTGGAATAAGTTGAAATCACGCTTTACCGCGCGGATTTTCACAATCAAAAAGTTCATATTCCTATCCAGGACCTCATAATATGTATGAATCTATCAACAAAAACATCATATTTTGTGTTTTAGAGCGCTATCTGCAGTTATATGAAGTTTGAAATATGTCAAAATTACCACATTCTGAGCAGTTTCAAGGTATTGCAAATCACATAAATCTATCCAATACAACATAATACGCATGAATCCGTCCTCAAATGCACTAAATTTTGCGTTTCCAACGAGTTATCAGCGTTTTTTCTGAGTCTCGTTGAGCAATTTTTGACTTTATAAATCTGCTCAGAAGCAAGATTTTGCTTCAAAAGTGCGTTATATGGCAGGATCCAGCACCAAATACATCATATTTTGTGTTTTTAGAGTGCTATTAGCAGTTTTACAAAACTCTGGAATAAGTCTAAATCACGCTTTTCCGCGCAGATTTTCATGATCAAAAAGTTCATAATCCTATTCAGGACCTCATAATATGTATGAATCCATCGACAATAACATCATATTCCATGTTTTCAGAGCGCTATCTGCAGTTATATGAAGTTTGAAATAAGTCAAAATTACCAACATTCTGAGCAGTTTCAAAGTATCGCAAATCACATGAATCTATCCAATACAACATAATACGCATGAATCCGTCCTCAAATGCACTAAATTTTGCGTTTCCCAGCGAGTTATCAGCGTTTTTTCTGAGTCTCCTTGAGTAATTTTTGACTCTGTAAATCTGCTTAGAAGCAAGATTTTGCTTCAAAAGTGCGTTATATGGCAGAATCTAGCACCAGATACATCATATTTCGGGTTTTTAGAGTGCTATTTGCAGTTTTACAAACTTTGGAATAAGTCGAAATCACGCTTTTCCGCGCAGATTTTCACAATCAAAAAGTTCATATTCCTATTCAGGACCTCATAATATGTATGAATCTATCGACAAAAACATCATATTTTGTGATTTCAGAGCGCTATCTACAGTTATATGAAGTTTGAAATAAGTCAAAAAGACCACATTCTGAGCAGTTTCAAAGTATCGCATATCACATAAATCCATCCAATACAACATAATACGCATGAATCCGTCTTCAAATGCACAAAATTTTCGTTTCCAGCGAGTTATCAGCGTATTTTTCCTGAGTCTCGTTGAGAAATTTTTGGCTCTGTAAATCTGCTAAGAAGGAAGATTTTGCTTCAAAAGTGCGTTATATGGCAGAATGTAGCACCAAATACATCATATTTCGTGTTTTCAGAGTGCTATTTGCAGTTTTACAAACTTGGAATAAGTCGAAATCACGCTTTTCCGCGCAGATTTTTACAATCAAAAGTTCATATTTCTATTCAGGACCTCATAATATGTATGAATCTATCGACAAAAACATCATATTCCGGGTTTTCAGAGCGCTATCTGCAGTTAATGAAGTTTGAAATAAGTCAAAATCTCCACATTCTGGGCAGTTTCAAAGTATCGCAAATCACATAAATTTATCCAATACAACATAATACGCATGAACCCGTCCTCAAATGCACAAAATTTTGCGTTTCCAGCGAGTTATCAGCGTTTTTTTCCATGTCTCGTTGAGAAATTTTTGACTCTGTAAATCTGCTCAGAAGCAAGATTTTGCTTCAAAAGTGCGTCATATGGCAGAATCTAGCACTAAATACATCATATTCCGTGTTTTTAGAGTGCTATTTGCAGTTTTACAAACTCTGGAATAAAACGAAATCACGCTTTTCCGCGCAGATTTTCATGATCAAAAAGTTCATAATCCTATTCAGGACCTCATAATATGTATGAATCCATCGACAATAACATCATATTTAATGTTTTCAGAGCGCTATCTGCAGTTATATGAAGTTTGAAATAAGTCAAAATTACCACATTCTGAGCAGTTTCAAAGTATCGCAAATCACATGAATCTATCCAATACAACATAATACGCATGAATCCGTCCTCAAATGCACTAAATTTTGCGTTTCGAGCGAGTTATCAGCGTTTTTTCTGAGTCTCCTTGAGGAATTTTTTGACTCTGTAAATCTGCTTAGAAGCAAGATTTTGCTTCAAAAGTGCGTTATATGGCAAAATCTAGCACCAAATACAACATATTTCGTGTTTTTAGTGTGCTATTTCGCAGTTTCACAAACTTTGAATAAGTCGAAATCACTCTTTTCCGCGCAGATTCTCACAATTAAATAGTTCATATTCCTATTCAGGACTTCATAATATGTATGAATCTATCGACAAAAACATCATATTCTGTGTTTTCAGAGCGCTATCTGCAGTTATATGAAGTTTGAAATAAGTCAAAATTACCACATTCTGAGCAGATTCAAAGAATCGCGAATCACATTAATCTATCCATACAACATAATACGAATGAATCCGTCCTCTAATGCACAAAATTTTGCGTTTTCAGCGAGTTGTCAGCGTTTTTTCTGAGTCTCG
The DNA here is from genome assembly GCA_963989225.1 of Dromius quadrimaculatus. Lineage (NCBI taxonomy): Eukaryota > Metazoa > Arthropoda > Insecta > Coleoptera > Carabidae > Dromius > Dromius quadrimaculatus. The sequence goes on from CAXDIG010000377.1 coordinate 69,829, forward strand.
TTGAGAGATTTTTGACTCTGTAAATCTGCATCAGATGCAAGATTTTGCTTCAAAAGTGCGTTATATGGCAGAACCTTGCACCAAATACATCATATTTCGTGTTTTCAGAGTGCTATTTGCAGTTTCACACAACTTTGGAATTAGTCAAAATCACGCTTTTCCGCGCAGATTTTCAACAATCAAAAAGTCATATTCTCATTCAGGACCTCATAATACGTAAGAATCTATCGACGAAAACATCATAATCCGTGTTTTCAGAGCGCTAGCTGCAGTTATATGAAGTTTGAAATAAGTCAAAGTTACCACATTCTGAGCAGTTTCAAATGTCTCGCAAATCACATAAATCTATCCAAAACAACATAATACGCATGATCCGTCCTCAAATGTACAACATTTTGCGTTTCCAGCGGGTTATCAGCGTTTTTTCCTGAGTCTCGTTGAGAAATTTTTGACTCTGTAAATCTGCTCAGAAGCAAGATTTTGCTTCAAAAGTGCGTTATATGGCAGAATCTAGCACCAAGTACATCATATTCCGTGTTTTCAGAGTGCTATTTGCAGTTTTACAAACTTTGGGATAAGTCAAAATCACGCATCTTCCGCGCAGATTTTCACAATCAAGTAGTTTCATATCCCCTATTCAGGACATCATGATATGTATGAATGTATTGACAAAAACATCATATTTCGTGTTTTCAGAGCGCTATCTGCAGTTATATGAAGTTTTAAATAAGTCAAAATTACCATATTCTGAGCAGTTTCAAAGTATCGCAAAATCACATGAATCTATCCAATACAACATAATACGCCATGAATCCGTCCTAAAATGCACCAAATTTTGCGTTTCTTGCGAGTTTATCAGCGTTTTTTCTAAGTCTCGTTGAGAAATATTTGACTCTGTAAATCTGCTCAGAAGCAAGATTTTGCTTCAAAAGTGCGTTATATGGCAGAACTAGCACCAAATACATCATATCTCGTGTTTTTAGAGTGCTATTTGCAGTTTACAAACTTTGGAATAAGTCGGAATCAAGCTTTTCCGCGCAGATTTTCACAATCAAAAAGTTCATATTCCCATACAGGACCACATAATATGTATGAATCTATCGACATAAACATCATATTACGTGTTTCCAGAGCGCTAGCTGCAGTTATATGAAGTTTGAACTAAGTCAAAATTACCACATTCTGAGCAGTTTCAAAGTATCGCAAATCACATGAATCTATCCAAAACAACATAATACGCATAAATCCGTCCTTAAATGCACAACATTTTGCGTTTCCAGCGGGTACTCAGCGTTTTTCCTGAGTCTCGTTGAGAAATTTTTGACTCTGTAAATCTGCTCAGAAGCAAGATTTTGCTTCAAAATGTGCGTTATATAGCAGAATCTAGCACCAAATACATCATATTTTGTATTTTAGAGTGCAAATTGCTGTTTTACATACTTTGGAATAAGTCGAAATCACGCCTTTCCGCGCAGATTTTCACAATCAAAAAGTTCATATTCCTATCCAGGACCTCATAATATGTATGAATCTATCGACAAAAACATCAAATTTGTGTCTTCAGAGCGCTATCTGCAGTTATATGAAGTTTTGAAATAAGTCAAAATTACCACATTCTGAGCAGTTTCAAAGTATCGCAAATCACATCAATCTATCCGAAACAACATAATACGCATGAATCCGTCCTCAAATGCACAAAATTTTGCGTATTCAGCGAGTTATCAGCGTTTTTTCTGAGTCTCGTTGAGAATTTTTGACTCTGTAAATCTACTCAGAAGCAGGATTCTGCTTCCAAAGTGCGTTATGTGGCCGAGTCTAGCACCAAATACATCATATTCCGTGTTTTTAGAGTGCTATTAGCAGTTTTACAAACATTGGAATAAGTCGAAATCACGCTTTTCTGCACAAATTTTCACAACCAAAAAGTTCATATTCCCATTCAGGACCTCATAATATGTATGAATCCATCGACAAAAACATCATATTTCCTGTTTTAGAGCACTATCTGCAGTTATATGAAGTTTGAAATAAGTCAAAATCACCACATTCTGAGCAGTTTCAAAGGATCGCAAATCACATAAATCTATTCCAATACAACATAATACGCATGAATCCGTCCTCAAATGCACAAAATTTTGCGTTTCCAGCGAGTTATCAGCGTTTTTTTCTGAGTCTCGTTGAAAATTTTTTGACTCTGTAAATCTGCTTAGAAGGAAGATTTTGCTTCAAAAGTGCGTTATATGACAGAATCTAGCACCAAATACATCATATTTCGTGTTTTTAGTGTGCTATTCGCAGTTTTACAAACTTTGGAAACAAGTCGGAATCACGCTTTTCCGCGCAAATTACTCACAATCAAAAGTTCATATTTCTATTCAGGACCTCATAATATTAAATAATCTATCGACAATAACATCATATTCGTGTTTTCAGAGCGCTATCTGCAGTTATATGAAGTTTGAAATAAGTCAAAATCACCACATTCTGAGCAGTTTCAAAGAATCGCAAATCACATAAATCTATCCAATACAACGTAATACGCATTAATTCGTCCCCAAATGCACAAAATTTTGCGTTTCCAGCGAGTTGTCAGCGTTTTTCTGAGTCTTGTTGAGAAATTTTTTGACTCTGTAAATCTGCTCAGAAGCAAGATTTTGCTTCAAAAGTCGTTATATAGCAGAATCAAGCACCAAATACATCATATTTCTGTATTTTTAGAGTGCTAATTGCAGTTTTACAACTTTGGAATAAGTCGAAATCACGCCTTTCCGCGCAGATTCTCACAATCAAAAAGTTCATATTCCTATCCAGGACCTCATAATATGTATGAATCTATCGACAAAAACATCAAATTTGTGTTTTCAGAGCGCTATCTGCAGTTATATGAAGTTTGAAATAATGTCAAAATTTACCACATTCTGAGCAGTTTCAAAGTATCGCAAATCACATCAATCTATCCGAAACAGCATAATACGCATGAATCCGTCCTCAAAATGCACAAAATTTTGCGTTTCAAGCGAGTTATCAGCGTTTTTCCTGAGTCTCGTTGAGAAATTTTTGACTCTGTAAATCTGCTCAGAAGCAGGATTCTGCTTCCAAAGTGCGTTATGTGGCCGAGTCTAGCACAAATACATCATATTTCGTGTTTTTAGAGTGCTATTAGCAGTTTTAACAAACTTTGGAATAAGTCGAAATCACGCTTTTCCGCACAAATTTTCACAACCAAAAAGTTCATATTCCCATTCAGGACCTCATAATATGTATGAATCCATCGACAAAAACATCATATTTCGTGTTTTCAGAGCACTATCTGCAGTTATATGAAGTTTGAAATAAGTCAAAATCACCACATTCTGAGCAGTTTCAAAGAATCGCAAATCACATATAAATCTATCCAATACAACGTAATACGCATTAATTCGTCCTCAAATGCACACAAAATTATGCGTTTCCAGCGAGTTGTCAGCGTTTTTTCTGAGTCTCGTTGAGAAATTTTTGACTCTGTAAATCTGCTCAGAAGCAAGATTTTGCTTCAAAAGTGCGTTATATAGCAGAATCTAGCACCAAATACATCAATATTTTGTATTTTTAGAGTGCTAATTGCAGTTTTACAAAACTTTGGAATAAGTCGGAATTACGCCTTTCCGCGCAGATTTTCACAATCCAAAAAGTTCATATTCCTATCCAGGACCTCATAATATGTATGAATCTATCGTCAAAAACATCAAATTTGTGTCTTCAGAGCGCTATCTGCAGTTATATGAAGTTTGAAATAAGTCAAAATTACCACATTCTGAGCAGTTTCAAAGTATCGCAAATCACATCAATCTATCCGAAGCAACATAATACGCATGAATCCGTCCTCAAATGCACAAAATTTTGCGTTTCCAGCGAGTTATCAGCGTTTTTTCTAAGTCTCGTAGGAAAATTTTTGACTCTGTATATCTGCTTAGAAGCAAGATTTTGCTTCAAAAGTGCGTTATATGGCAGAATCTAGCACCAAATACATCATATTTCGTGTTTTTAGTGTGCTATTCGCAGTTTTACAAACTTTGGAACAAGTCGGAATCACGCTTTTCCGCGCAGATTCTCACAATCAAAAAGTTCATATTCCTATTCAGGACCTCATAATATTAAATAATCTATCGACAAAAACATCATATTCCGTGTTTTCAGAGCGCTATCTGCAGTTATATAGAAGTTTGAAATAAGTCAAAATCACCACATTCTGAGCAGTTTCAAGAATCGCAAATCACATAAATCTATCCAATACAACGTAATACGCATTAAGTCGTCCTCAAATGCACAAAATTTTGCGTTTCCAGCGAGTTGTCAGCGTTTTTTCTGAGTCTCGTTGAGAAATTTTTGACTCTGTAAATCTGCTCAGAAACAAGATTTTACTTCAAAAGTGTGTTAAATGGCAGAAACCTAGCACCAAATACATCATATCTCGTGTTTTTAGAGTGCTATTTGCAGCTTTACAAACTTTGGAATAAGTCGAAATCACGCTTTTCCGCGCAGATTTTCACACCAAAAAGTTCATATTCCCATCCAGGACCACATAATATGTATGAATCTATCGACAAAAACATCATATACGTGTTTCAGAGCGCTAGCTGCAGTTATTTGAAGTTCGAAATAAGTCAAAATTATAATATTTTGAGCAGTTTTCAAAGTATCGCAAATCACATGAATCTATCCAAAACAACATAATACGCATAAATCCGTCCTCAAATGCACAACATTTTGCGTTTCCAGCGGGTTATCAGCGTTTTTCCTGAGTATCGTTGAGAAATTTTTGACTCTGTTAATCTGCTCAAAAGCAAGATTTAACTTCAAAAGTGCGTTATATAGCAGAATCTAGCACCAAATACATCATATTTTGTATTTTTAGAGTGCTAATTGCAGTTTTACAAACTTTGGAATAAGTCGAAATCACGCTTTTCCGCGCAGATTTCTGCGATCAAAAAGTTCATATTCCTATTAAGGACTTCATAATATGTATGAATCTATCGACAAAAACATCTTATTCTGTGTTCTCAGAGCGCTATCTGCAGTTATATGGAGTTTGAAATAAGTCAAAATTACCACATTCTGAGTCAGATTCAAAGAATCGCAAATCACATTAATCTATCCAATTACAACATAATACGCATGAATCCGTCCTCAAATGCACAAAATTTTGCGTTTCCAGCGAGTTGTCAGCGTTTTTTCTGAGTCTCGTTGAGAGATTTTTGACTCTGTAAATCTGCTCAGATGCAAGATTTTGCTTCAAAAGTGCGTTATATGGCAGAACCTAGCACCAAATACATCTTATTTCGTGTTTTCAGAGTGCTATTTGCAGTTTTTAACAAACTTTGGACTTAGTCAAAATCACGCTTTTCCGCGCAGATTTTCACAATCAAAAAGTTCATATTCTCATCCAGGACCACATAATACGTATGAATCTATCGACGAAACATCATATTCCGTGTTTTCCAGAGCGCTAGCTGCAGTTATATGAAGTTTGAAATAAGTCAAAGTTACCACATTCTGAGCAGTTTCAATGTCTCGCAAATCACATAAATCTATCCAAAACAACATAATACGCATGATCCGTCCTCAAATGTACCAACATTTTGCGTTTCCAGCGGTTTATCAGCGTTTTTTTCCTGAGTCTCGTTGAGAAATTTTTGACTCTGTAAATCTGCTCAGAAGCAAGATTTTGCTTCAAAAGTGCGTTATATGGCAGAATCTAGCACCAAGTACATCATATTTCGTGTTTTCAGAGTGCTATTTGCAGTTTTACAAACTTTGGGATGAGTCAAAATCACGCTCTTCCGCGCAGATTTTCACAATCAAGAAGTTCATATCCCTATTCAGGACATCATGATATGTATGAATGTATTGACAAAAAACATCATATTTCGTGTTTTCAGAGCGCTATCTGCAGTTATATGAAGTTTGAAATAAGTCAAAATTACCATATTCTGAGCAGTTTCAAAGTATCGCAAATCACATGAATCTATCCAATACAACATAATACGCAATGAATCCGTCCTAAAATGCACCAAATTTTGCGTTTCTTGCGAGTTATCAGCGTTCTTTCTGAGTCTCGTTGAGAAATTTTTGACTCTGTAAATCTGCTCAGAAGCAAGATTTCGCCTTCAAAAGTGCGTTATATGGCAGAACCTAGCACCAAATACATCATATCTCGTGTTTTTAGAGTGCTATTTGCAGTTTTACAA